>RJWT010011185.1:0-23527 GCA_004365215.1 Cuniculus paca
CAGATCAAAGATGCTTAGTTCATAGGGACCAGGAAGAAAAATACCAGAGAAGAATAGACAAGGAACCATATATAATACCCAAGGGTCCATATAAGCAACCAACTTCTTAATGCAGTGAAGTTGACATGTCAGAATTAACAGTCACAACCCACCCCTGTGAGCTTCACAGCCAAACACATCTCCTTAAACCATAATCTCTAAATTAAGACAATAGCAAGTTCATAATTCTGCCTAACATAATCTATCTCATGTACAACCAGAAATGCAATAATCCTTTCCTTAAAACCTTGACAATTCCAACATTTTTCAAAAATCCAAGTCTCTTCTAACACTAGCCAAGCTCTTAGTTGTGAACCTGTGTAAAACAACAACAACCACAACAAAAAAAAACCCAAGTTATTTAATCTGCAGGTGCAAGGGCACAGGGTGAACATTCCTACTTCAAAAGGGAAAAATGGGGGAATGGAAGAGAATCAGACCAAAGCAAAACCAAAACCCAGCAGGGCACATATTAAGTCTTACAGCTTCATATCTGGCATCCAGGGTATACAATGATAAAATCTGAGTTCCTAAAGACATGAGTGGTCCCACCCCCAATGGTATAACCAGTTGCAGCCCGCAAGACCTCTTGCCATTCAAGGTCTGCAGCTTTCCTTGGCAGACATCCCTGGAATCTCCAACTTCCTGCAGTCTCCACCATACCTTTGGTTTCATGCTCCAGCTTAATGTACTTCCATCTCAGAAGCTTCTTCCAGATCTTCCTTTGAAATCTTGGTGAAGGTCTTTCTGATCACACAGCTCTTGCATTCTGTATGCCAGTAAAATGGGTATTTCATGGATGATACCAAGGTCTGCTGTTAGTGGAAGTAGTAGTTAAGGCCCTATCGCAATGGCAGCTGCAGCCTCTTGAGGGCTTGGATGACTGAGCATGGTGAACTGAATCATGGGAAACCAGTTCTCTAGGAGTCACTTGTTGAGCACGGGTCCCAGGAACTCTCTTCTAAAAAGAAAAGTTGACACTTGCATCCTTGAGCTTGCAATGGATGGGGTCTTGATGATTCTTGAAATTCCCTCTAGGTATCTTTCTTCTTGGCCCTGTCAAGTACTTGTTTTCTTTTTAATATTGCTAATCTCTTTAGGAATCACAGTTCTTTTGGCACCATCTACATGTGCTGTTTTCTAGGTCAAAATTTGTCTTTTTCAATTTTTTGTGCTCTGCTTTTTGCCCACAAATTGGCTAAAAGCAGCTAGCCTTACCCATGCTACTGCTTGAATGTGAGACTGTTCTGAAATTTCTTCTCCCAGACAAATTAGTATACCACCCTTAATGTCAGTGGCATGCAAAGTCTCAGGGAATGGGAAAAATCTAGACAAAATTTCTACCAGAGATTAACACACATGGCCTGTAGTCCAGCTGCCAGTGGAGTCCTTGTTCCCAATTGAAACCTCCTGAGCCTGGCTTTTACTGTCTGCATTCCTATCAGTATTCTGGTCTTCTGAGCTCTGACCAGAATCACCCATCAGTTTCTATTTACAACTTACTGAGGTTTTTGTATGCCATATCTTTGAAACCTTTACAAACACCTCTCGAAAACCAGTTCCAGAGCCTTCTAAATCACATGGTTAGGCATAATCACAACAGTGTCCCCACACTTGTTACTAATGTTCTGTATTTGTCAGCTTTCTCATCACTGAAACATAATACTCAACATTCACAGCTTAGAGAAGGAGAGATTTAATCTGTTCACAGTTTCATTCCATGATCTGCTGGCATTGTGGCAGAAGAGCGTGGTGGGACAACACTGCTTGGTTCATGGCCGCTGGGAAACAGAGCAGGGGAAGTGTGCCAGAGAGCAATGGGTGAGGGACCATATTTACTACCTACCCGGGTGGGTGATGTACCTCCATCGCCCACCCAGACATACCCAGGAGTGTACTATACTAATCTGCTAAACTTTTGTCCATCCAGTGAAGTTGCTGTATTGGAATTAATGGTTACAGCAAGTTACTTAGTATCCTACCACAGTCGTGTTCTCTGTACAAAGAAGACTAATATTATCTCTTTCTTTATGTTATGGTCAAGTGTTTTCTTCTCTCAACAAATTCTATAATAGTAGGACAAGTTACTCTCTGCATTCTCTTGATCAGTGTGTGGCCTTTCTGTTCACTTAATTGCTCCCGCTTGACATGTGGGAATCTGCTGATAATTTCTTCCTCACCTACATTTGGTTCATTACCAGGTCCTGCCACACAACTTGCTAAATATTTCTCTTACTCTTGCACCCTCTCCTCCATCCCTGCAGTTGGTGCCTTACTTCATCACTTCTTGCTTGGGCTGCCTTAACCAGCCTCTGGCTGTCCTGTTCAATAGAGTAGTCACATATCACATATCACATATCACACACAGGTTAAGTGTCCCTTATCTAAAATGCTTGGGACCAGAGGGGTTTTAGATTTCATATGTTCCAGGAGTCTGGAATATCTGTACATGCATAATGAAATCTCTTTGGGGAGAAGACCCTAGTTTAAACATTCATTTATGTTTTATATACCCTATGTACATAGAACATAAAGGTAAATTTAGACAATATTTTAGTGTACCTATATTTTAACTCATATGTTTGTTTTTCATCTGTATACCTTTTCTAATGAAATGTTTAAGATATTTTGTCCTTGTTTCCATATCGTTGGGTTTTAAAAATTCTTTGTACATTTTGGTATACTTCATCATATGTGTATATTAAATTTTCTTCCAGTGGATGATTATCTTTTTCTTTTCTGTTAACAGTGTGTTTCACACAGCAAGATTTGAATTTTAGTGAAGTCCAACTTACTATTTTTTCTTCCATGATGTACATTTTTGGTGCAATATCAAAAAATTATCATCATACCTGAGATCATGCAAATTTTTTTTCCTACTTTCTCCTGCAAGTTTTACAGTGTGTTTTACATGGAGACCTTTAATCTACTGTGAATTAATTTCTGTGTGAGGTATAAGGTCTCTGCTTAAGTTCATTTTTCAGCATATGGATATACAGTTTTACAGTTTATAAAAAAGATATTCTTCCTCCATTGAATTACTTTTGTCAAAAATCAGTTGAATATATTTATGTGAGTCTATTTCTGAGCTTTCTGTTCTGTTCATTGATTTATTTTTCTATATTTTCACGAGTGCTATACTGTCTTGACTACTGTAGCTTTATAGTAAGTTTTTGAAGTGGGTAATGAGTTCTCTAAGTCTGGACTTTATGGTATTGGATTGGCTATTTTAGGCCCTTTGCCTCCCCATATAAATCATAAGGGGGCATTGCCTGACTTCTAAATAAATGAAAAAATAAAAATGGGATGGTTAATTTCCAGTGTTGTAGAAGAAATGTGATGTTTCTTTAATTCTCTTTTCAGGTGGTTCTTTGAAGCTCTGAAGTATCCTAAGTTTTCCAAAGCTAATGTCATCAATGGAATTCTTATGACAGTGGTGTTCTTCATTGTTCGGATTGCTGTAATACCTCCTTTCTACAGCTTCGTGTATTCTGTCTGTGGAACAGAACCCTACATCAGAATGGGATTTGTAATCCAATATTCCTGGATCTCTACTTGTATTGTCCTGGATGTGATGAATGTCATGTGGATGATGAAAATCTCTAAAGGGTGCATCAAAGTCATCTCTCTCATCAGACAAGAGAAAGCCAATAATAGTCTTCAGAATGGAAAACTTGATTAAAGGTGAGGTTTGTCAAACACCTTTGTTTAGATAAGCAATCTTCATTACTACTCAGCATTATATCTACTAATAGGATAAATTGGCATGTTCTTTGTGCTTCCTTATGAATTATAATTGTTATTCAGGGTTTCTGTGTCATATTTTCTTCTTTTTAGAAGAAACTAAAATTTAGTCTTCATTCTAAGATTTTGTCTTTTCTTCTACATTATAAGCATGGATAAAATCTTAAAGTTTTAAATGAAAACTATAGATATTAGTGGTGAATCTTTTCAGAAATCTTGTAGCCTGTTTCAGTATTTTTCTCTGTGGAAAGATGACTGTGATAATTTGGTGCATTTGGTGTGCTACCATTTTTGGTGAAAAGATAAAAACTACTTTTAAACCTGTAAATAACTCTCAACATTTTTTTTGCATTGTACTTTTCTTATGTCAACACCTACATAGGGTTTTATTTCCAAATTGTTCACATGATCTTTTCCTTAGGCTATTAAAAATGACATTTTTCTATTTTAGATATGCAATCATCTATTAGTGATGAAGTATTTTACTCACTTTGAAGATTTTTCATTAATTTGGCCATGGAATATACTTCCTGCAGTTTAAGATTTTTTTAGATGTCACTTATTTCTATTTTAGCATTTTATCAATTTATTCCTTTTTATTTTATAGTAGGGCTAAGGCAGACACTATGGACCTCCTTTAAGGATGAGATTCTTCTAAGAGTGCACATTGATAAATGACTAGGTGAGTGATAGTGACCTTTTTAGAGCTTTCAGTGATGCAAACAACTACGGTGGTATGCATGCTGTAAGTCCACCAGCAGTGGACTAGGCTAGTATGGTAGAAGAAATCATGAAGAAAAAGTGTTTTGACACTGTTGTCTGCTTCCCTTTCATTTTTTTCTAAGAAAAATATATTATTTCTATTGGCAAACTTCCCCAAGTTCAGAACCTGACATCACCAGTATAGTCTTCTGCAGTATGTTTTTGTCATTTTCCTAAAATAGGCCTCTTGATGAGACCAAAATGATAAAATAATCAGTATTCATGTTTTCTCAGTTTGCATTCACACTTGCTTACTTGCATTTTGAGTGCTTTGAACTTCTGTCTTTCTTAAAAGAGCAGGAAGGAATAAGGTATTTTAATCTGAGTATTCTGGTTATAAAAAATTATTATCCTACATGAAAATAAATGAGAGAGAGTGAGTGTGTGCACGTGCATGTGTGTGCGCGTGCTTGTGTGTGTGTTCACTCCGGTTTTTGCAATCCTAATATAGAATTATTTATCTCTTGTGGCCTTTATTTATTTTTCTCAAATACTTGACTTTAAAGATTGTTCTTAACCTAAGGAAAAAATTTTAATTCAACTAGTTGTAAATACTTGAACTTAATTGAACCCAAATCAAAAGGTTTAATCCATTCAGTTTCCCAGCTTGAAAGAAAATGTTTGATTCATTTTCATTGTTTGTGTTAATTTAATTTAATTTAATTTAATTTGATTGTCCAATGTGGGTAGAGCCTGATAAGTTCTAGAACATTTAAAGATGAGAATTGAAATTTCAGTCAATAATTAAATGATGAAATGAGGTTGATTGGCTTCTAAAAGGTGCAATTTATTTTTGATGAAGTAATGTAAAATATAGGTATTTGATTTTAAAATAGCTAATATTGATAATTGATCATTAAATTTATTGATGTCCATATCACAGTCACTTAAATATGTATTGGTTGTCTAGAGGGTGAGGGCGTAGGAAAGAAAGTGATTTTATCTTGTTCATGCTCTTTTGCAAGAAAAGTGACTTTTTAAAAAAGGAAAACATTTATATTATAAAACTATTTTGAAAATTCATTCTTTTACAAAATAAACCTTGAAATAAACATTTTTGACTCCTTGGATATTTCTACAATTCTGAACACAGATTTTTAAAACCCACTATCCAAATATACAGTATAAAGCTATGTTAGTGAGTTTCCATGTAGTAGTTTCAATAGTTGTTTCAAGCTTGAAACTTCACTTTTACTTTCATTCATGTTACTTTTCACTAATGGTATAGATGCTCAGTAGTTCTGTATTTAAAATAACAAAGTTTTAAACAAAGGCTTGTAATTTACTTAGTCTGCAATCCCTATCTTATGCTGACTGCATGACAGTTAATCCAGCATCCAAATTCAGTGTATGAAAGTAAGTTATGTATGTTTCTTCACACAACAAGAATGAAATGGAAATGCCACTGTAAACTGCCATGCTACTTTAAGTCAGATCTTTACAGGAGCTGTACTTTGCCATTCTGTAATTGTGCACATCTACCTAAAATACAAATAAAGGCAGAAACACATCATTTATTAACCAACAATTTTTTTCATTTATTAAATGACAGACTTTTGCTAGACATTTTAAATGTTAAGTATTTTGGCTACATGAATTAAATGATTATATTAGGCATTATGATATTTAACAACACTAATAAATTATTTGTAGAAAATAAAAGCAAATTGGTATACATTTTTAAGCAAGTCTATTTTTCTAGAAAAGATTAGTGACAACCTGAATGTGTAGTATTCTAGAAAATAAGTTATTGTGAAATTTAAAAATGAATGAAAATCAGCTAATAGCATGCAAGATTATAGATCCTGCATTAACTATTTTGTGAGAATTTAAAAATTATAAGCCTGAGTTTATAGTCTGCATTCTTGAATCTAAATCTTGAGGATTTTTTGCATTTATTTACAACTCAAAATGGAGTTTTATATGAATGCAAATTAACTCAATCTTAAAGTACCCCATAGTATGTTAACAACTTTTTTATTCCAACTGTCATTTTATTTCCTAGACTAGTTCCATGTTATGAGAAGTGAGTTATGTGCTTATCTTTGAGTGACTTTGATATATTTCAGATGGTTCAGTACTGTCTTAAAAGTTTTAATAACTGCCTAGTTTGTAGGCATTTGAATCAAATTCTTTTCTAAGTGTTAATAGTTGACACAGGTCAAATTTTACATTAGTGTCCATTTGTAAATTGTATACTTTCTCCAAGACGCATGGGCACCTGGGGAACTGTGCTGCTTGGTGTGAAGAGCCAGCTTGACTGTCATGGCACTATTTGCTATCACGCATTTAGCAAACTTCTCATGGAGACACAGAGGGGAAGTGTGACAATAATGTGCAGGTTTCTGCCGTTTCAGTTTTAAGGGAAATAAGCATGTTCCCAAAGGCCCCATTAAACGTTTGAACGAATTTGGCTTTTTACGTTGCTCTTAACTCCAAATATGTAAACATGCTTCTGAATTGACTTTAAGTATGCTAGTCAGTTGCGGACGAAATTGAAAAGCTCCCAAGTTTGTTGACATGGTCAGTTATATTTCCTAGAAGCCTGTATATTTGTGTGTTTTGATTCCGTAAGGAGCTAACATATCACTTTATCAGAAGAGTGGCGCAGTGCTTTCCACAGGTAGGGGCCAGTGCAGCAGTGAGAGGCCCTTTGCCCATGTACACACTCTTAGAGGCACACACACCTCCCAGCCTTAACCACAGCTGGCTTACACTACAGCCACTGAAAGAGAATTTTGATACAAAACACATGTGATGTTTGTAGCAACAAGAAAAGCTTTCAGGATCTGGAGGAGATACAAAGACTGCTTTTCCCTTAAAAGATGAAAACTTCAATGTAGTTTTCTAAATCCCTCCAAGTCCTTCCATTTCTTCCGCCTGATCACCAGACTTCATCAGTGCCTCCCTGCAATAGACCAACACATTTCTGTGTCAACTTCTGAGACCTCCCATACATCTGTAACCTTTCCAATCTCTTGAGCAAGTTTCAAAGTTTGCAAATTGGTTCTCCTTGAAAAAAGCATTGTCATAAATTTAATAAATCACAAGAGGCTAAAAGGGAGACATTCAGCATTAAATAATACCTGTTTACAACAAAAAGCAAAGCGAATTATAATTTTATTTAGAAACATGTATCACTACTCTTTCTTAAACTGGTTATCAATGAGTTGTGTAAAGTGTTTAATCTAGGGGTTTATTGTAGGAATGTAAATTATGTGACTGTTCTTAGACCCCATATGAGCAGGGGAGAGTAGGGAATTGAGCTGTTATGAAGTAGGATAGGGTGTGTGTGGGGGGGTCTGGCTTCAGCAGAAGTATTTTAGAATGCTGCTTTTCAATAGAGCAACCTTTGTTCTGGTAATGTTTCTTTTTTCTTTTTTTTTTTTTCTTTTTTTTTTTTTTGGTACCGGGGATCAAACTCGCAACCTTGCGCTTGCCAGGCAGGTGCTTATGCCACTGAGCTAAATCCCTGGCACTTCTGGTAATATTTCTTTAAAAACAAGATTACTAGCTAATGGATTGTTTGGTATTTCCAAGAGTGCCAACACCCAAGGACTTGGCCCTATACTCTTTTTCTCACTCAGACTTCGGACAGCCTCTACTTGTGTTGATAATATCATACTTTGATTGGAAGATATTTTGCATACCAGTAAAGATTGGTAGGCAGCTCCTAAAGATGGTTTGTTTGCATTGAAAATGTTTACAGTTACTCTGAGCAGCAGTTTTGATATCAGACCCTATACAAGACCAAAAATAATGAAAAACATTTCTAAATCTCAAAGATTTATAATACCTCTGGCTGAAAACTTGTTAAACATCACCTATATTTTTTCTTTATATTTTTCTGTAATTCTGTAGTGAAATGTGCATTAGTTACTTGCTATTCTTGGTTAATGAAACCTAAAAATGTATTTGTAAATAAAATATGCTGTGTATTTTTGTTTCTTGCTTGTTTTGTTTCTGGTATGATTGTGTCCACTTTTAACTTAATGGACTTTCATGTGGTAATACTTCTAACTAGTATAAGTTGTGAGACTTTTTGGTAATTGTTGGAATTTGTAATAATAATGCCATTTAGACTTTATTGGAAAATCTACTTGAAAACTGCAGTACATGCAATAGCTATAGTGATATATATATATATCACTATAGCTAATATATATATATATTAGTTTTTCACAATATATAATGCATAATAGTTAATTGTTAAAGTTTTTGGAAATCTCTCAAAATATACTTAACATTTTGAGAACATACTTTATAATTTCGATAAGGCTGAAGAACTTTGTTTTATTTACAAAACATAAAACTGGATACTTTATAAATCAGTGTTACTAAGACTTAACAATAATTAGAATACAATTTATTATCCTTTACTTTGGTTTCCAGTTGTGCTTTATCTGAATTGATAATAAATGTCTTTTGGTATTTTAGTTAAAAATTTTGAAATGTTTGTACACTTTATTTGTATGTGTGCCACTTTAAAGTATATGCAAGTTCTAAGCAATAATCTGCATGTTGTAAAAGTCCAGCATACTCTGTCATGACCATTTTATTTATAATTTTAAGAATGAAAAAATATTATGTAACCTCTTCCCCACCATGAACACTTTGGAATTATCTTGTGCTAGAACACTACTATAATGTAGTGCAAAGCTTTGTATTTTGTGAAAAATAAAATAATTAAATAAAATCACAATTTAGTGCAAAAGTTTGTCTGCAAGGTGTATACTTCAATAATAATTTATTAACATGTTGATGAGAATACTTTCCTCAAATCATCTCTTTAGCACCGAATCCTTAAGGTCAATTTGTATTCCTCAAGATGTTTGTAGAGTTTGTTTACATCCTTCCCTCTTCCTCTCACCCCTGCAGGTCTTGGCCCTTTAGCAAACATTTCAGTCATGCTTGTTCATGGAAATAATGCTTGTTCATGGAAATAATGGTGCTGTCTAATCAGTAGGCTCTTTTAGATGAAATAAAACTTTGGCAGTTAGGTTTTAAAACTATTTCCATTCTCCCATAGGCCTGTCATGTGGTCTCAGTGTTTTTTTGTCAAGTGTCTCGGCTGGAATTCCTACCTTCTCAGATGACCTGTGGCCTTAATCTTGTATCTCAGTCTGAGAATATCCATTAGATCAGGGAGCAGAGCACTAGTTGAATAGAATATGGAAGTGGTTTGGCCTTTGGAAGTACTGTGAGTCATGCTTCAGAACATACCCAAACTGTTGTGTCAAGACTGGCAAAAGAAGAGCTGAATTTCAAAATGAAAATAGAAGTCTCAGCTGTCAGTGGAGGTGGCCCACAGGTAAAATGAAAATGATTCAGAACCATTCCACGTGAGTGGAAATGGAAGGTTCTCTCCCATATCTCAGGGCATCTCAAAATGTAATTTATCCTTTATTTTCCTATTCTCTAGTCCTTGCCTTATTGCTTTACTTCCGCTCTCTTTTAATGTTCCTTAAGTATGCACAAAATAAGTGATTTGGCAAATTTATAACTTTTTCCCATACTAGTTACATAATCTGACACATGTTCTTGGACTCCCCCAAACAGGACTCTTCACCTGAGGGCTGTGCACACCATTCTATCTGCCTGAGTGGCTGTGTCCATTGTCATTTATGGCATAGTGCTCTTAGATCTTCCCTGCCATTGCTGAATAGACCCTTTCTTCATCTATGTCCATGGCCGTGACTCATCTAATTTTGTCATGTTACCAGACCATCGATTATACTGGCAAAAATTACCTGGGTAGAACTTTCAAATAGGTAACAGAGATCATGAACTCTACATTTCTATCAAGGACAAAAGTCAAAGATAAGTGGAAATTTGGAGGGAAAAAAAAGCAGGAGGGAAGGTTTTAAGAGAATAGGAAAAATAAGAAAATATTGTATATCTATACATGCATTTTGGTTGACAGGAACTTAACAAGCATAAAGTTCTTATGCATGACATCTGGGCAAAAGAAGTTTTCTGATTTATACTGAAATATATACATATTTATTATATATATTTATTTATATCTATGAGATACACACATGCACACTTGTACCTATCTGTATACACACTCAACTACTGGGGACGTGATTAGGCTTGCAGTTTTAAAGTCATTTGTATCTGAGAATATATTTTACCAGTGATTCACTCTTGACCAGTGGTTCAAGGCCTCTGAGCAGAGGCAACAATGAGAACAGCATTGTGCAGCAGGGGTGCTGGTTAGCTGCCTGAATTGCAGAAGGGTTCAAATTTTTTTGTAGCTACCAAAAACTCAACAATTAAGCTTCCTGGAAAGATTTGTGTTGCCAGGCAGGGTTCTCATGTCATGTCATGTTTGAGAAGATGAAATGACCAATTTTTAACAGTATGCTGTTTTGTACAGTTGATACGAATTGATAAGGAACTAGAGAGGGAGACTTTGGAATGTAAATTGGAAGAGAACAAATTGGAAAGAGCAAGGTTCCTAAAAGCCTATGGTGGTCATGAAGAAGTATCTTAATCTCTCTGAGCCAGTTTTGTTATCTGTAATGTTTGAAGTATTTCTGACATCTTTTCTAACTCTTCCATCCTATTTGCAAGAGCTTTACTTTGAAGCAAGACAGTTTAGGAAGGACCAAGTATAGCTTTGAAGGGCCTTAGTACTATGACTGAAATGACTCAGAGAAAGATTCTCAGTGTCAGTTTGGCTGAATGACAATACAGATGTAGGTTAACTGTCAGGAAAACTGGCTAACTGCAAAGTGGTTAAGCCTAATGATTGGCCTGAGAAAAGAAAGAAAGAAAAGGGCCAGCTCTGATAAACATTGCAGGGAGAAAGAAGAGAGGGAGAAAGAGAGAGCAAGGGAGACAGAAAAATGAGAACCAAAAGGATTTGGAAAAACTAGTTACATAGCTCACGGAATTGAGAAGAAACAGATGCCCCTGGACTGTGATGTCTGAATGAGAGAAGTCATAGACTCAGCAGGAGGTTGTAGCAGCTCTGAAAGGGACCTTGTGAATCAGATGAAAGAATGAATGAAGAAGGGAAAAGAATAATACTTTGAAGGGCAAAGTGGAGTTTGGGACAGAATTTCAACAGAATGTCAAGTTTATGTAGCGTTCAATCGGAAAGAAAATAAAAGTGTGCTTAAAGGGTTACTCTGTTGTGGTTTTGATCACTTTTATGATTCCTGATTCACTGTCCTAACTTTGTCCTCTGGTATCTGTGTATTCCACGTTCCCTACTGTATACTTAATCATGTTGTTCTCACAGCCTTCCCAGTTCTCCACTCTGTCCCCATGACTCACATCCCTCTAGGATGTCAGCCCAGCCCATTAAGTCAAAGAGCCTCAGAAAAGTTTACAGATCATGGTTGGAGGCCAAGTAGAGTGGAGAGAACAAAGCTCATTAAATTGACATTTATCTAGTGCTTGCTAGGTTATCAAGTGCATTCTTGGAATATCAAAGATAAGTAATCCTATCCTGATGGACAGCCTGGCTCAGAGAACTTCCTTTTTCTGAGTAAGCTTCTATGACCACAGTTGAGTGCTGTTTTCTCTCTGCCTAGAGGTCAAAGACATGAGTTCGCACCTACTTCAGCCCCTATTGGGGCAAGTAGTGGAAGCTCAGCTTTCTCAGGGCTTTGACACAGACTTTGATATTTGGAATAACATAGTGTGAGGACTTTTCATCTGGAAGTCAAGAGAATTGGGTTCCAGTTCTGGCCTTCTTGTATACTGTAACTGTTTTAGACAAGTGCTTTCAACTCACTGCCATTTGATTTTTCATCTTTAAAGTGAAGTTGAACGGGGTGAGTTGATGGTTCTTTTTTATTTCAAATTCCATCATTCAATGATTATGGTAATTAGAATTGAAGTTAGGTTATAGCCCAAAGTATGAACATAACTCCTGCCAGCCAGCAATTCCAGAATATGGGTTTCAGTTGTGTATGTTTTTGCAAGTAGCTTAAATTCTAGTTTTGACTGTGACTGTATGCCCTTGAGAGAGGCCACTTGCTTGGGATTCCATCTGCCTCACTTGCAAGGGGAGATGGTGTCTTTTGTAATTGATGAAGCTAGCCAAAAAGATTGAATGTAATATTTGTTGAGTGCTTCTCAGCATTCCTAGTTTGAAGAGATAAAGTTTTAATGATGTACTTTCCCACTATATTTGCAGCCAAGTTGATTTTTAAAATATTCTTCCAAGTATTAACCTTTGGAAGATGTAAACATCTTCCTCATGATATCCAAATATGAAAGTCGTATTTTCCACAATAAAAAACATTCATCAGAATGGAATTCAAAAATAAAAATATAAATATTCCTCTCTCACTCTCTGAATTCTCCATTATCATGAGAAGCTAGTCTGTCATGAATGGGTCAGTTACCTTGGTTGACCAGTTTGGGGAAGGACTTTTTATGAAATTCCTGTAATCCTGGAGACCATAACCAAAGGTTGCAAGGTTATTCGGTGGGCTTTGTTGTGAGTCAAGCCAGGAAGAAGTGGGATTTGGGAATTATTGGCAGTGCTTAATGTCTATGACTTTGTTGGGTAATACACTTATTCTTGCAAATTTATTGGTCTTTACCAGACTGGTGATGAAATTATCTGTAGTAAATTCACTCTAGAATTTTACAGTCAGTGGGTAGATTCATTAAGACACTGTATCATGATGGGAGGTAATGTTGGAAGCAAATCTATACTGTTCTAGAGGAAATCCTTAGTATTGTGAAGAGTTAAAGGAAATATCAATTTCAATTTATGTTCTAAAGAAGGGAGGAAGAAAATTGATGTGCCAATGTGTTAATGTATTTTTCTTTAAAAACAACTAAAAGCTTGGAGCTTCTTTTTAAAAAGAATCAAAATTATTTATATAAAAAGGGAAGCCAGAAGGTCTAGATTCCATTTCCCCATCCCATTTATAACTTTGTGACCATTAATTTTAATACTGAAATATTAAATTTAATACTGAAATATCAAACCAAATGCTTGTTTTCTGTGCTTACCCTAGGCCACAAAAACTTGCTGGAAAGACATGCAAGCTTGTGTGCTGGAATCTCCACAAATCCAAGATCTCTGTAATTTACCTAAACAATGTTAGTACTGTATTCTAGGCATCATGTAAGGTGGAGGCAGTGAACAAACTGTCAGAGTCCTTATTCATAGGAAACTTGGAGTTTGGAAAGGAATAAAAGTTGCAATGGACAGACTATTCATTTCCCTTCTCCAATTCATATAGTAAAAACCTAACCCCAGGGTAATGGTATAGGAGGTGGACTTTTTGGAGGTGATTAGGTCACGAGGATGAATTCATCATGCATGGGATGAGTGCTCCAGAGAAAGTACCTTGTCCTTTCTACCATGTGAAGTTAGTCGTAAGGCACTATCTATGAAGGAGCTGGCCTTTACCAGAAAACCAGTCTGCTGATGCCTTGATTTTGGGCTTCCCAGCCTCCAGAACTGTAAGAAAATAAATTTCCCTTGTTTGTAAGCTCTCAAGTTATGGCATTTTGTTAAAGCAGCTCTAGTGGACTAAGACAGAGATAAACAAACAGATCATGTCAAGTGATCTGCAGAGTCTGTTTTTCAGCTTTGCTCCCCAGATCTGGCATAGCATTTCAAACATGGTAGGTCATTCAATGGAAACATTTACTCACCGCTTCCTACGTGCCAGCTTCTACTTTAGATTTTCAAGGCACAACAGCAAAGGAAACAGACAAGGAAGACTCTGACTTCCTAGAATTTGCCTTCTAGCAAATAGAGACAGGTAGTAAACTAGTCTGAAAAACAGAAGGACTATAGTTGGTGGTTCCTGATAGGAATAGATGATGTGAAAGAACAAGAACAATGTGGAGACTGGAGAATATTTTAGAAAGGTGATTTTGTGAAGATGACATTTGCACTAAGCCCAGGAGGAAGCTATAAGTGTCTGAAGAACACTACATTGCAAGGAATCAACAAGTGCAAAGTCACTGAGGTGGAGATACTGTATTGCATTCGGTGACAAGGAGGGCAGTGTAACTACAGCGTAACTAGCAAGGAGCATGAGAGATGGAAAATGTGGTCAGACAGGTAAACGGGTGCCACATCATGTGAGGTTCTTAAGCTATCGTGTTAGGCTTCTCACCATGCTTAGAAAGAATGCTCCAGGCTTTAAACAGTCCAGGTGAGAAATAATCTGGGCTTAAATCTAGGATTTAATTTTTACCACAATCCACAGGAAGAAATATTTTTATATGGTGATTCAGTGCATAAACACACATTAATAAAAGTTTTGTGAGACAATGTCTTTACTGCGAGGATGGGCTTTGAGATTTTCTATTCTCTTTTATGGTAAAAGAAGAAACACTTATTAATTCTGACTTAAATACATTTCTCCTTGCTGATACAAAATACTTGGCACCCAAAGTTAAAGGAGGAAAGATTTATTTAGTTCAGTTTTTTGAGGTTTCAGTCCACATTTGACTGGCTCCAAGGTGGCTTAACAGAGGGGCATCGCAGAGGAGAACCAGTTCATGGAAAGCAGAAGACAGCAAAAGCAAGCAAGCAAGGGACCTTAACAGCATCTTTCTGCCCCTTTTATCTTATCCAGACTACTTAGGGTGGGGGCTACTCACACCCTTAATCCTAGTGCCCTTGAAGCTAGCACTGCACCATGAATCAATTCCAGCAGCATGCACTCTAGATCCAGCCATCTCTGAAAATCCACCCACCTATAACTGCATGAGGCTTTGGGGGGACATCTAGACACAAACCATACCAGTGACCTACTAAACTGATTTCATAGTTCAGTGGATTGCAATTCATGGTTTGTAAAATGTTGATTCAGACTAATGTGACAGTAGAGATGAAGAGAAATGAACAGATTCAGGACATATTTTAGAGGTGGAACAGACAGTAGTTGTAGATAGACTTTTTATGAGAAGGGGAGGGGGAAAGCCTTATAATTGATGATTTTGTATAATTTTGGCTCAAACAAGTGGGAAGGTTGTGTTGCTATATTCTAGGATGAGGAAGATCACAGAAGGGGTAAGTTCAAAGGGGAAGATGGAGGGAAAATTTTAAAATCTTCTCTAAACACTTAAAGAAACCCTCTGATTATATTTGCTCATGCACATACAGATTTGTGATATTAATTGCTAGATTTTGAGTCTAAAAATCTTTTTTATGTACACTCTAAAAACTAAAATGCTTGTAAGATGTTAATTTTATTCTCATTGTAGAAATAAAACCTTTTTACTAGCCATAAAAATTACCATAATTAGTTTTAAATGTTTTCTTCATATAACTTTTCTATGCATAATTTTTTGGTTATGCCTAAGCTTTCATAAAAGCAACTGATGAGGACTGGAATCATGTTTTTAATGTCTTAATCTATTCAGACTACTGTAACAAAATACATTAACTTGGGCAGTTAATAAATAACAGAAATTTCTCACAATGATGGACATTAAGCAGTCCAAGATTAAGGCACTGCTATATTTGGTATTTAGTGAAAGCTTTGAAGTTCTATTTCCTGGTTTATCGGAAGTGTCTTTTCATTGTATTCCCAGGTGGTAGAAGCTAATGAGCTTCTTTAGGCTCCTTTTGTAAGAGCATTTAATCCCATTCATTAAAGCTACCTTCTCATCTTCTCTCAAAGGCCTCACCTTCTAATACCATCACCTTGAGGATTAGGACTTCAACATATGAATCAATCATTAAAACCATTGCAAGCAATTTAAAGATGACCCCTAGGTCTGAAAATATTATTTTGAAGCTTAATAGGTAGGTTTGTTTCCTTAGTAATAAAATAGGAATCCAATAATGGGCAACCCAGGAAAATAATCAAATGTTTCTCAAACGTTAATTAAAAAATTCATGTACACAATCACATTATAATTGCTAACCAGTTTTAAACATATACTTTTATCTGAAATGTATAATTCACACTCCTTCAACATCTATCTTTACCACAACTGAGAATCATAGTTACACAGATTTTTAAAAAATGTTTCAAATATAAAACCAAACTACATATGCCATTTTTGGTCTCTTTTACCCTCCTTCTGATGCATGATTTCAAAATTCTACATACTTCCTAACCTACTCCATGACCAGTTTTCTGGAGGATGAGTGATTTCTTCAAGCACAGTTGGTCTTTACATACAGTAAAGCTTATTTCACAGTTCTGGTAAGACTATTAGATATTGTATCAATAGTAATCTGAAATCCACTAAAATATTTTCTCTTTCTATTTATCAGTGCTTATTTGGCACTCTGTGAGAAGTGTTTTTCTTGGCACTTTGTAAACAAATACGAAGAAGAATGTGATGTTGACCTCAAGGACCTTGTGATCTAGTTTTGTTACCAAGCAAATTTTTGAAAATAAACTTTTTATGTTAGAGCAATTTTAAGCTTACATAAAAATTCTGATTATGGTAGATAATACCCGCATATTCCTAATTCCTCTTTTATTAGCATCTTACATTAGTATGGCACAAATTTTATAATTAATTTAAATTGTACTATTTTAAAGATCAGAATTTTGAATTCTAGAATTATTTCCACTTAAAATGAATATTGGTCATAGCTAGGCACTCTGAACATTACCTGTGCCAGATGGAAACTAAGGCACAGAGAGACCTCAAGTGTTTTGACTAAGACTAGAGCATAGAGTGAAACCACAATTGCAGATAGCTCCTTCAGAGTCATATGGCTGCTCCTCATCTTCCCAGGAGAAGACATGAAGATGCAGGAAATTCTGCTCTTCTGTTCAGCCAACTGACACTCACCAAATAACCACTGAGATCAGCAGTTGTTCTGGTGGTAGGAAAACAGCAGTCAACTTGGTTGGATCTTCACCCTTCAAGAATTTACACTACAAATGTTGGCATGTTGAGATTACAGAATAAAAGCACATTGAATTTCTGTTTAACTTTGGTGAGTTGGCAGTGGTAAAGTATACTGAAGAATGGTAGCCAAACATAATTTCAGACAGTTGGTATGATAAGCTGAACAAACAACTCTCATCCCCCAATAGATATCCATGTCCTAACATCTGGAATCTGTGAATACATTACTTTAAGTAGCAAAGGGGACTTTGCAAATATGATTAAGGATGTTGATTATCTTGGATTATCCAGGAGGGCCTCATGTAGTACCAAATGTCCTTATATAGGAAAGAGGGTGTTATGGTTGATACATTTTGTCAACTTGAGAAGTTTAACTAAGAAACTCAGCAGGAAGCCAGGATCCTTACTTTGTAAATATCCTCATCCTGTGCAAAAGAGGACAAGAGGATTTTATGAGTGTTACACCCACCCTGAAGCAGGGGGTGGTGGCCTGTGTACAATACAAGGTAGGAGAAGAGGCTTGTTCCCTCTTTTGCTCTGGCTGCTGCCTTGAAGTGTTGCCCCAGCGCCATGCCACCCTGCCTTGGAGCCAGCTGATTATGGACTGAAACCTCCAGAATCTGTAAGCTAAATAAACCTTTCCTTCCTTCATTTTAGGTGTTAGGTGTTTTGTCCCAGTAACAAGAGAAAAGTAACCAAGACAGAATTTGGTACCAGAGGAGTGGGGTCATTGCTGTGACTATATCTGACAATGTGGTTCAGGAGCCTTTGGGAATGGCTTGTGGGAGAAGTTTGGAAAGGTTTGGAGATGTCACCTGAATGTATAGAGCTGGAACACCTTAGGCTGTTCTGCATGGGAGATTCTGGTTAGAACTCAGGAGACCAGAAGGCTGATAGAAATCCTGCCAGTAAAGACCAGGCTTCGGAGGTTTCTGCTGGGAAGAAGGACTGCACTGGTTGTTGGACCCCACATAATGTGTGTTACGGCTTGGCAGAAAGTTTGTCTGCATTTTGCTCCTGTCCAGAGATTTTGCCTGAGACTAAGATTAAGGACAGTGGACTAATGAATCTGGCAGAAGAAATTTCAAGGCAGTTGAATATTGAGACTGTGGCATGGCTATTGTTGGGGACTTTTAGCCAGATTTATGTTGTGAATCAAGAGTAAAGAGCCCAGCAGGATGATTTAAAATGTTGTGAGTTTGGCCAGAAAGGAAGCTCCAGTAAAGTTGTGGGCTATAAAGATAGAGCTGAGATCTTGATTGCTGAGAAGGAACAAAACAATAAAAAAGATGACCTGCAGGACTCATGGGAAGAGGAAGCAGGTCCCCACACTTTGCAGCCTCAAAACTGCACAAGTGAAAGACTTTACTTGGAGGAGAAAACCACACAGCACCGTGTTGCAGAATGGTGGTGGTGGCTGCACCAGGTTGCAGAATGGCAATAGCATAGAGAATTTGCTCCTCAGAATCAGGTTCAGAGTGCTCAGTCACCCAGGCACTTGGCCCTTATAGCCAAGGGAGAGGAAAGCCTGGCTACTGCTCCAGCTGGCAGTAGACCTCGGCATCATCCACATGGTGCTGGTTTTAGGTGCACAGAGAATGCATGACTTCTGAGGTTAAGGCAGGTTTCACTCTGATTTCAGAAGGCCTAGGGGGCCAGGCAGTGTGCCCCTGAGAAGGCAGTGTGTGAAGCTATGAGGGTGAAGCAAAAGGTGCAGTGGAGACCCCAGAAGTTTGGAAAAGCCAGGAATGTGATCATCTAAGGAAACCTACAGTGAGGGAGCAAAGCCAGCACAAGAGAGAAGCCATGGGAGCTAAAACCACTGGAAGTGCTATAGGGGTGGAACCACACAAGCCCTTTGGAGCTCACAATTTTCCACAGATTGCTTCAGATGCTGGGCATGCAACTGTAGGACTTAGCATTTGCCTTGCTGGATTTTGGACTTGTTTTGGCCCCAATGCTTTGCATTCCCCTGTTTGTACCTTTTGGATTGGGAATGTTTATCTTGCGCCATTGCATGATGGAAGTGTTTAATTTTGTTTTCATTTATACAGGGGCTTGTAGCTAAGAGTTTGCCTTCCATCTTGGAGGAGACTTGGGACTTGAACTTTTCAGCAATGCTGAAACTGTTAGGACTTTGGCAACTCTTGCAGATGTACTAAATGCCTTTTGCATAAAGGGATGTGCATGAGTCTTTGGTGGGGCAAGGACAAAATGTTATGTTTCTAATGTAATACAATGTTGATAGACCTAATGCTGGTTCTCAAGGATTGTTAAACTGTGTTATAAGTTGCAAAATGGTAAGAATAAGCATGTCTTGTATCTGGAAACTGGTTTAAAGAAATATGTTTGGTTGCCAAGCTGACAAGGGATTCATTACAGTTGATACATCATGTCAACTTGAGAAGTTTAAAAGTATAACTAAGAGACTCAGCAGGGAGCCAGGATCCTTACTCTGTAAATATCCTCATCTTGTGCAAAAGAGGGCAAGGAGATTTTGTGAGCGCTATACCTGTCCGTAAGGGTGGGCCTGTGTGCAATATAAGGGAGGAGAAAGGCTTCTTCCCTCTTTTGCTCTGGCTCCTGCCTTGAAGTGTTGCCCCAGTGCCATGCCACCCTGCCTTGGAGCCAGCTGATTATGGACTGAAACCTCCACAAACAATGAGCTAAATAAACCTTTCCTCCCCAAATTTTGGGTGTTTGTCTCAGCTATGAAAGAAAAGTAACCAAGACAGAGGAATACAGGAGAGTCAGAGGAGAGATAACCTGTGATGCAGCTGGCAATGTGATGGGACTATTGACTGAGGCCAGGAAACAAGTTGTATGAACCACCTCTGAAGGCTGGAGGAAGCAAGATACAGGTTTTCTGCTGAAGTTTCCAGAAACCCTGCTGACATTGATTTTGGCCCCATAAGAGTCATTCTGGACTTCTGATACCCAAAATAAAAAGAGATCAAATTATGACATTTAAAATTATTAAATTTATGATAGTTTGTTTAGTAGCAATATAAAACCAGTGAGCTGGTTATATAGAAGCATCTTTTTATGAAAATAAAAAAGTGACAGATACTATAAGATTATAGAAAGACAGACTCCAAAATTCTTGTCTGTTCTAACTTAATAGCTTTCATTTTTTAGGTGAAAATTATGGAAAAACTTATCTGACAAAGCTTTCCTTCATTTCCTTATTCAAACTGATTACCTGTCATTTGAAACTATATTTGTGTATGTATCTGTATCTATATCTATCTACTAATTGGCATAATTCATTATAGTCCCTAACTGGAAACAACTCAAATAATAGGTTAGAAAAGTAAATTGAGCACTGTTACACAGTAACAAGAATGTGTGAACTACAATTATGAGTGATAATATGGTAAATCACTTGAACTCATGTTATTGTTGTTGGAAATTAGCCAGATAAAAAAGAGCTAATATTGTATGATTCCATTTACATAAAGTTAAAAAAATAAACAAAGCTAATTTATGATGCTAAAAGTTTTCTGGTTGATTTCATTTTGTGAAAATTTGTAGTATCTATACAAATTTATCTCTATCTCTGTCTTTTCAATGGTTATATAACAGTAGATTTGTCTAAAGAATATAAGATTAGAAGGGAAATGATGAGTGAAATCCTCTACTGTGCCCTTCCTGGATCCCTGTCTTAGAAGAGCCAAAAACCCACCCTGTCTTTAGAATATTATATATACAATTTTGTCCTAAATCACATTGGAAACACTTGCTTTGTATCTATTTTAACCTCCAAGACAGATGATTTTAAAGCTGGTTTTAAAAAATATCTCATTGTGGGTAAGTAATCTAGACTGGAAAGAAAGTCTTTAATATGTTAAACTCAAATAACAATTGCCTAATTATGATTTTATAGAACAACAAGTTTTCCTGGTGTGTTGGGTATTATATCTATTAGGGGCACCCTTCATTTTGAGCAGGATATAGGTGGTAATCCAAGCCCGAAATATCCTAATGGATAACTTACACTAAATATTGTGGTGGGATAACTTGTACAAAGCCAAACAGTTTATTTATAGGTTGATGAACAATTCACACATTAAACAGTCTTTAGATTAAGTGGTTTAAATAAAAATTTAAATAATATTTTATAGTTTTGATGAAATAGAATTTTCCATAATGAATATGTCTTATAAGGTATGTAGTCCTCAAATATTTTTTGATTTCCTGAAAATAAACAAAATTTTATGGTTAATAGTTCAATTTCTTGGGAGAAAATTCTTGTTCTTTAGCAAACATAAACGAGAACTTCACCTTCTTTATCCTTCCAGGCTAATACTCTTTGTTTATTGTGTTCTTGAGGTCACTGAACTGTAAGTACTTCAAAAATTCTCTTATCTTTGCTAAGAAGAATAAGAACTAACACAGTACTTAAAATTCTCAAAGCACTGTGTCTATAAGATTATTTCTACATGAGGTTCATTGCCAAATATCTTTGTGACCTCCAGTTTTCATTAGGTGCACTTTAGGTTGAAAAATTTTACAGGATACATATTATTTTATTTCACAACTTTAATGGGGTCCAAATCATAATACTAAATATTGATTTAGAACAGTTTGAGTTTTGATAACTTACTTCCCACTAAAGCAAAATGGATAATGCTACTGCTTCAATCTGGTGGAGAATATTAACAATAATGGCAGAAACACTTTCAAAATATAAACATTTCAAAGTGAAATAATAGATTGAAAATAATATATTGAACTTTTGTCCCGGGGCAAAAAAAGTGATAATTAAGAGAGCACTTAGTAAAGAGGACTATAACTGCCCTTATATTTTGGTCATTATGTGTATTAATCAATTTTTGATTACTATAATGAAATGCTTGTGGCTGCATACTTCATAAAGAAAAGAGATTTGCTTTGTCATAGTTCTGGAGTGTCAAGAGCCCACCACTAGGTGTGGCCTTCCCAAGTTGGTTCAGGGCATAAATGGCAAGGGATAGAGAGTATGTATACCTGTGATAGTTTCTCTCCCTTTTAAAATAAACTCATTAGGATTCAATCATGGGGGCACAATTTTAATGACTTTAATTAATTCTAATCACCTTTCAAAAGGTCCCGCCTCTAAACACTGTGGTCAGATTAAGTTTCTACACTCTTAATGCTTCACAGTGGGGATTAAATTTTAACACATGAACCTTTCAGGAGCATACTCAAACCATATCAAACCATGCTATTAAGTATATTGAAAAAGGAAGATTTCATTCTTATAGCATAGATCTAAACTAGCCCCCAAAGTCTCATGTGTTTGGAGAGTGATTGAATCATGGGAGCATTATACTCATCCATGGATTTATCCACTAATAAATGTATTATCAGGAGGTGGGATCTGGTTAGAGGCAGATCACTGAGGGTACGATATGGAAGGGTGTATTCTTGTCCTCAGCTCCTCTCTTCTCTTTCTGCTTCCTGGCTGCTATGGATTGAGCACCTTTTCCTCCATGGTGCCCCTCTGCTATCCTGCTCCTTCCTCAGAGCTGCCCAACCATGGGCTGAAACCATGAGCCAAAATAAACCTCTCCTTTAAATTGCGAGTATCAGGTACTTTGTCCCAGTAATAACAAAAGAGACAATGTTTTTTGTCCTTTTATTTCATCCTACTACTTTATCTATGGTAGTTCTTACGTTAAAAAATTTGGTTGGGAGAATTTTGTGAGAATAATATATTAGAGAACAACATGAACAAGAAAGGAACAAATGATGAACTACATAAGATATTTAAATTTTAAGTTAAAATATTTTCCTTTCAGTTTCCAGCACCACAAAATTTTTGTTATTATCCAATTTATAAAGTTCTAAAATATTTATTGATACTTTAGCAGAAGAACTTTCAAAATAATATTTCCCTCTTTGGGTGTTTTCTACGGTTATAACAAAATACCAGAGCTGGGGTGATTTATAAAGAATGGAAGTTTATTTGACTTGTGATTCTGGAGGCTGATGAGCTAAGAACATGGTGCTGGCATCTGCTGGGCATGTGGGTCTTCTTGCTGCATCCTGACATGATGGAGGTATCACATGGTGAGACAGAGCAAGTATATTAAAACTTGAGTATGTTTTCCACTACTTAACAAGGCCACTAATACCATGATTGGTGCATTACCCTCATGATCTCATCTAACTCTAATTACCTTCC
>RJWT010011186.1:0-23537 GCA_004365215.1 Cuniculus paca
TGACATCTAAGAGGGGTACAGGAAGGGCCCCTTGGCTAAAACCTGTTCCTCTTCCTTGCCATCTTTGTGTGAACTAAATCCACCAGGCAGTTCTCTCCTGGCAACCCTTGCTATCACTTTGATTTGTGCTGGCCTCAGTCCAGCCTCACCGCACTGGAAAGCACATGGGAGACGACCTGAACAAGGCAGCCGTCTTAGCAGTGTGTGCAGACCTCGTTTCCCTCTCCACTGAACATCTGTGTAGAAGAACAGAAAATTTCTCTTCTTACTAAGTTTTCCATGGCAACATAGTAGTAACAATGAAAATAAAAATTCAACTAGTCCTAAGGGTTTTAGTTAGAATGACCAACCAATCATCTCAGGTTGCCTAAGACGGAACTGGTTTGCTCCTGCTGTTCTGGTAGGATTCATAACCCTTCTCTCCTGCCTCAAAAATTTCCTGAGTTGGATGGCAAATTAGGAGCTCTCATAAGATTAACCTGCTTAGGAAATGACCATCTGTTCACTGGTCTAAATACTTTTTGATTGAACTAACCTCAAATCACCACCATGAAGGTTCTCTTGGAAGAAAATCATCAATGCATTTTTCCAGGGATAAGTTGGATGTTTCACTTCCATTCCCTATCCCAGCAGACATGTGTCCAAATAACGGTTTTTAAAGGATTGTTTTATGTGTTCATACAATGACTAATATTCTGGCGTTGACAAGGGATGAAAAATACAATGTAAATATAAAATCCATGAAATTGAAGCTTTCCCTTCTGAGAACTTATACGTTTTTTATTTATGATACTTTTGTTAAATGTACTGACTACTAGTACCAAACATAACTTCGTCTTTCATCTAAATTTGACTTTAGCATCTGAAAATTCTTGATTGTGCTGTCCCAGACAACTCTAAGTGTCCTGGTCCCCTCCACTCCTACTTGTAGTGGCTGGGGACCATGGGGTTCATACCTCAGAGAGTCCAAGAATGGGGCTAAGAAATGGGCTCATTTAACAAATTAAGTCACTGACTGCATTTTTGCATTGCAAGGTGATACAGTGATGCTACAGGGCCACTGAAATAACAATTAGCATTTAGCTTGCTCTTTCACGGAATGCCTTTTCCTACTGTTAGCTATTGGCAATTTCCTGTCCCTCTCCCTTTTAAAATTTATTTTACATAACTACAGAGCACTAGAAGTTCCTGAGAAAAATAGCAGTCTTACTGTCCTTGATTTCAAAACCATTCGGAATTAATGGACTCTTATCAGAAAATAAATCCAGCATCTTCTAGAGTAAGACACACAAGCTTGACACAGTCATTACCCTCCTTCTAAGAAAACTACGCCAACATTTTTATGTTCTTAAATATGTATATTCTAGTCAATAAGCTTGTCCAAAAATCTCACCAAAGGAAAAGCAGAGCATCATCAAATCATTGGCTTTGGTTTGTGAATTGGAATAGATGGAACTTTTTCTGAAAGATCCATTACCTTTAGTGGAGTGTTGGAAATGCAGTTGTGAAAATGAACATCCTTGTCTCATTCTGATTTTTCCCACTGCCATCCAATAAAGTACTGGAAAGGGCTGCGGATCTAGCTCAGTGGCCTAAGTGCCTGCCTGGCAAGCATGAGGTTATGAGTTCAATCCCCAGCACCACACACAAAAAAAAAAATTATCCTAAATTAAAAACCAAAAAAACAAAGAAACCTGGATAAAGTACTGGAAGTCCTAGACAGGGGAATTTGGCAAGGAAAAAAAAAACTCAAAAGGTGTCCAAATTGAAAAAGAAAGAGTAAAACCATATTTATTTATTGGTGACATTATTCTATATGTAGAAAATCTCAAAGAATCCAACAAAAATCTATGAGAGCTAATAAACAAATTCAACAAAGTTATAGGTGGAAGATCAACACAGAAAAAACAAGTTGTTCTTTTAACATATCCATAACAAACAACCTAAAAAGTAAATTATGAGACCAATTTCATGTCTAAGAGCATCCAAAAGAGTAGAAACAGGGCCAGGGATGTAGCTCAGTGGCACAGTGCCTGCCTGGCAAGCGCGAGGCCCTGAGTTCGATTCTCAGTACCAAAAAAAAGAATAAAAACATATTAATAAAGTTAACCAATGAGGTAAAACCCTGCTAACTTCAGCAGCACATGTACTACAATGAGGTGAAACACTTGTACACTGAAAATTAAGAAACATTACTGAAAGAAATTGAAGAAGACCTAACTAAATGAAAAGGTATCAGTGTTAGGAAGGCTTACAGAAAATACAGGAATGATACAGGGCTGGGGATGTAGCTCAGTAGTATGGACTAGCACGTGCTAGTCCCTGAGCTCAGTCCCTACCATATCTAAAGGTAATTATTAAAAGATGGCAATGCTTCCCAAAGAAATCTACACTTTTAGTGTAAACCCCATCAAAATTCCAATGGTCATTATTCCAGAAGTGAAAAGGTTAATCCCTGAATCTTTACAGAATTACAGGTGGCTATACATAGCCAAAACAATATTGAGAGAACAAAAAATAAAGTTCAAAGACTTGCACTTCCCATTTTCATAACTTAGGCAAAGTTACAATAATCAAAACAACATAAAGTGAGAAGTGTAGCTCAGTGGTAGCGTGTTTGCCTGTCATGCACGGGCTCTTGGCTTCCATACCCAGCACCATAAAAAATGCAGTACCAGCATAAAGGTAGACACACAGCCCAATGGAATAGAATTAATTATGCACAAATCATCTGCAGTTTATATGGCCAGTTTCTTTCTGACAAGGATACCAAGATCATTCCATGGGGAAAGAATGGGCTCTTCAACAAATAGCTCTGGAAAAAGCTATGCAAACATGAACAAAAGTTGACCTCTTACCTCAATTTATAATCAAATATTAACTCAAAGAAATAAGCAACTTAAATGCTACAATAAAAACGAGACTATTGGAAGGAAATAAAGGGTGAATCTTCACAACTTTAAATTTGGCAATAAACTCAGATTTGACATCAAAACATACATAACAAAAGAAAAACGGGGTGCCTCATTTCTCTGAGCACTTGTACTCCACTCTTAAGTGCACCCTATATCTACCTTGAATAAACCCTTGTCACGTTTCTTTTAAAAATAAAAAAATTTGAAAGTTAAACAAAAAATAGGTACATTGGACTTCGTAAATAAGCAACAAAAAAGAAATAGAGAATATATAATGGGAGAAAATATATACTAATCTAGATATACAAGGGCTTGGTATTGCAGCACAAGTAATAATGTTACAGCACAAGAACAAAAAGACAAAAATACCTAATTTAAAGATAGGGACAGAATTTTAACAGACATTTCTCCAAAGAAAATATACAAATGTCTAACAAGCACATAGAAACATTTTTTAACATCACTAGTCATTAAGGAAATACGAACCATAGCCATATGGGATACTATTTTGTATCCACCGGAAAGGAGTAAAGGGGGGAAGAAGAGGAAGAGGAGGAAAGAAGGAACGGTGGGAGAACGAGAGAGAAGGAAGAAAGGAAAGAGAAAGAGAGAGGAGGGAGGGAAGGAGGGCAGGAAGGAGGAAAAGTGGGAAGAAGGGAGGAAGGAAAGAATCAGCGTTGGTGAGTATCTGAAGAACCAGGTACACTTGTATAGTACACTACTAATAGAAACTTACAATGTTGCAATCACTGTAGATAAAAATTTAGTGTTTTTTTTTAAACGTTAAATACAGCTGGCCATGAAGTAATCACATCACTGGGGTGGGATGCTGAGGTAAGATGATCTCAAGTTCAAGTCCTGTCTGGGCAATTTAACAAGACCCTGTCTCAAAATAAAAATTGCAAAAGGGCTGGGGATGCAGTTTAGTGATAGAGCATCCCTGGGTTCAATCTCCAATACTGACCAAAAAGACATTAAACAGAATTACCATGTGACCCAGCAATTTCACTCCTAGGTATGTACCCCCACCAAAACTGGAAACAGGTATTCAAGGAAAAACTTGTCCACAAATGTTCAGAGAAGCATTATTTACAGCACCCAAAAGGTAGAAACATTCAAATGTCCATCAAAGGACAAATGGGTAGACAAATTGTGGTATTTTCTTTTTTCTTTTTTTTTCTTTTTTTTTTATTTTATTTTATTTTTTTTTTTGCAGCACCGGGGATTGAACTCATGACCTTGCGTTTGCCAGGCAGGCACTTAGGCTGCTGAGCTAGATCCCTGGTCCTAATTGTGGTATTTTCAAACAATGAAATATTATTCAATCATTAAAAGGAATAAAGTACTGGTATATGTGACAACATAGATAAATCTTGAAGACACTATGCCATGTAAAAGAAGCCAGACATGAAAGATTACATGTTGTATGATTCCTTGTATATAAAATAGCCAAAGTTGGCAAATCTATAGACAGAAAAGGTTGTTGGTTTCCCAAGAATGAAAGATATAGGAAGAGAGCAAGAGAGAGTGACCATTTAATGCGTACAGGCTATTCTTGAAATGAGAAATAAGTGGTTGTTGCACAACATTATGAATTTACTAAGCACCACTAAATTTGCACTCTCATGTGGTTGACTGCATGATAGTGAATTTCACTTCAACTTTAAAAAATCATTACTGAAACTTTTCAAAAGCAAAGACAAATTATGATGGGGGAAAGTGTAAAGGAAGAAAAGGAATAAGAAAAACATATATATGTACACAAGATAGTTAAGGCAGTTACACAACTAGTTTCTGTTAGTTCATTGGAAAGAAAGATTTGTGCTAATATTGTTTGGACAAGATACTGTGCCTATATCTTATTTTCTGAATAACTGCTAAGAAGACAGCAATATGCAATGTATTAATTATTGCAACTGTCCTACTAACTTGGTTTGAAATGATTTCATCGTTATTTTTATCTTTTTTCTCTTAAAAATAAAAAAATAATTATTTTGTTTGCAATAGTATATTTCTTAAACTCGAGTCCAGTATTTCTAGTCATCACATTCACTCACATTAAATATCAATCGCACTGCTTTTTTTAATCTCTTTCAAGAACTGCACATCTGGCTCATTGGTAGAGCACTGGCCTAGTATTTATGAAGCCCTGGGTTTGATCCTCAGAATTGAAAAAGAAAAATAAATCTTTTTCAGGCATAAAAAGTATTTTAAAATGAAAACAGATTTCCTTTAAAGCCATCTGGTGGTAAGTAATTAAAATAATTGCCAAAATACTGGCAAATGGCAGCACGTCCCCACTGTCATTTCCAAAAGAAAGCTGTGTTCACAATGATGCAGGAGATTAGGGTGTGGCAAACTGGCTGGGCAAGAGGGTTCTGGGACACCTACAGAACAGTTCCCAAAGTCCTATACATGGGACCAAACAGAAAATACTGCCTTAAATTCTTCTCAGAGACTCAAGTTGTATTTTGATAGAATGGCCTGGGTCTGAAATCAGCCTGAGGAGTTGGAGATACAACCAAAAGATGACTGCCTCTAAGTTCTTGGCCCCTGTGATTTGTAGTCTGCTCTCACCCTGTACAGTGTACTTCTTTTTCTACTTTTAGTTGGCCTACACTCAGCCTGCAGAGCTCATTTATTTTCCTACCTTTAATAAATGAAAGCTTGTTTTATCCAGTTCTTTCTTCATTCAGGAAAAGAAGAACACAGGGAGAATCTCTAGAAGGTGGTCCCAAGACACCAAAACTGGGTAACAACAATGCACCTATTGATATGAATCCAAACATGGAAAATTCTGTGTCAGAGCCCCAATCTGTACATGCTGAATTTATAACAACCGGATGGTCTCTTCTAACAAAGAGGAGAGAGCTCAGCACAGTGGTGTAAACCCAACTTTCTTATGAATAGAATCTTATGTGACCTTTAGTGCTTGGCGTCTTTCAGTGAGCATAATGTTTTCAAGGTTCATCTGTGTTGTAGCATGTACTTTATTCCTTTTAATGGCTGAATAATAATTCACCACATGAATATACTGTAATTTTTTATCCATTCATCCCTTAGTTTTTTAAGGTGTTTCCACATTTTGGCTACTATAGACAGTGCTTCTGTGAATGTTCTCAAGTACACATTCTTATTTCAACATCTGTTTTTTATTCTCTTGAATATATATCTAGGAGTGGAAATGCTGGGTCATATGGTAATTTTCTGTTTAACTTAATGAGAAGCCACTGAACTTTTCTTCAGTGGCTGAACCATTTTAGATTCCCACTAGCAAAATGAGTCACATTTGTTATGTCTTTAAGTATTGAGGTCCATTGTAAAGCTATTCTGATAGAATTTCAATGAATATGATTTTTTATTTTGTTTCTACTAATTTTTCATATTTTCTACTATTTATAATAGCAAAATGCAAGGAATAAATGACCACATATATGAAACTGCTTAAATCGACTGGTAATTAATGGCAAAAGTCATTGCAGTCTTATTACCACATTTGGTAATCTTTGAATCTTCATATGGATAAATAATAATTTATATCGCCATTTTACAAATTCGTTTTAAATGACACTCTTAAAACCTAGGAGGAAGCTTGGCATGGAGATACATGCATGTAATCCCAGCACTTGGGAGGCTGAGGCAAGATAGTTGAGAGTTCAAGAGCAGCATGGGCTGCATATGAGGCCCTATCTGGAAAATACTAATAAGAGCTAAGATAAAATACTAACCTGAGTTTCTATTTAAAAAAGAATTCCAAATTTAACTGATATTTTGTGAAATTTTAATAAAGCAAAAAATAAGTTGGGAAGTAATTTTTTTTAATATGAAGAAAAAACGATGCACTGAGCCCTCTGCATATAAGATGCAATATCAATAATAGCTAATAAAAGAGCTACTCTATTTTACCCTGCAAATAATTCTTTGACATCTCTGCACCTGATTTTTTTTTTTGCTCTATAAATAAAACAAAAGCTTTATAAGGCTAAATAAATAATTTCTCAAAATGAGGCCACGTTGTTGGAATTTGACCTTATTTCGTTATAGAGAACCTCAAGATCTCAATAACTTCTCAATCCAAGTTCACACATTGTATCTTCATTGCTACACAGTATAAAAAATCCTATTTTTTACAGGCACACTGCAGGAATGACAGGTGAATGTCTGGTGTTATAATATTCAGGTACTCACAAATCGGACTGCTTTAAAATGCATTATTATCTTGAATAATTTTGCAGAAGCCAAAGACTATGATTATTAATATTGTCTTTAAAGTATCCCTGTCTTGGTTCATTTATACCAGACACAATATCCCATTTCTCTGTTTGATCTTCCCTTGTGAACTATAGACTTTAGAACAAGTTCATGTGATACATTGTTTGGTACTATGATTGCATGAAATAATCTGACTAAGAGATACTGAAGTTGAGGGATAAACACATACCACAGATTAGTGGTCTTCAGAGAGAATATCCATGTCAGTTTGACAGCCAATAAAAGTCCATCTCAGTGTCAATGATGGATGGAATATCACATGTGTTAAATAGTCTTCTCGTATCTAATAATTCCCAAATATAAGTTAGTGGGCAGAAAAAATCCAAAGCTACTACTTTCTTTTACAGAAAATCATATGGTATCTCATAGAACACATATGGGAAAGGAGCCCTTCCCATGTGAGAAGGCATCAGTGAGCAACTTTGCTAGAGAGGGAGTTTGGATGCTTGGAGATGTAAGAGTCATTCATTCTCAATCCGAAGACTCTCCAATTTCCAAAGCTATTTTTTTAATTCATTACCTGTACATGGAAGGCCCTACAAGCAGTGTTCCTTGAAAAACTCCAAAAGAAGGTAAAAATGTGGCTTACTTTCTGGTCTTTTTTGAAGTAAAGAAAGAAATATAGAGAAGTCAATGACTTTCATTCAGAATTGAAGCTATTTATAAAGAAATGAAATTCTGCCTAAATTTTGATGGTGTTATCACAATTTGACATTGTCCAGAATTAGAAGTTGGTCTCCTTATTGGGAAAACGAAAATACTATGGAATGAACAAAGCTAAAAGGAGCTGAGCAGCTACTACAGCTGCAAGTCTCAATGACCCAAAGGTACCAATAATAATATTTTGTCTCCATGGAGTAGCTGTCAGCCAGGACGCTCAAAGTCAGTTTAGAGGACAATGATCCTCTAAACGTTCTTGAGATAGGCAGAGCTGTGGTGACAGCTGATGGTAGGCACTCACAGCATGGCAGAATAAAGAAAGCCACAGAAGGATCAGCAATGCAAATTAAAAGAGCAACTTCCAGTTTTGTCCCTCTGTCCTTTCCCAAGCTCTCATCCAGAGGTCCACAACAGTCCCCAGTAAAGAGCATCATTCCTCAGAAGAAATTTTGTCATCTCATTCAACAGCTATGTTCCCTATTAAGACAGGTATAGTGGTCTATTTTTCATTGTGCTAATGAAATACTGAGGCAGGCTACATTATGAAGAAGACAGGTTTATTTAGCTCACATCATTGGAGGCTGAAAGTCCGAACAGTACAACTCTGGTGAGGATCCCCCTTGACACACTACACTATAGCAAGAGTGCATGTAAATCTCTGTGTGATCTCTGTCTTCCAAGATTCAGGCCATAATGGCTGTGCCCTAATGGCCTAATCTAATCTTATCCTTCCCTAAGACCCCACTTCTAAACTGCATAATCAGGTTAAGCTTCCAACCTCTTTAAATGATTAACATAAAACTTGGAGGAACAGATTACCGCATGAGTTGGGTGGGGACACCATATCCATCACAGCAAATCTGTGCCTGACAACTTCACTCAAAAATTGGCCAAATGGTTCTTCTCCCAAAGGGTATTTGATTGACTAGGACTCCAGTATTCTAAAGAGATGGTCCTCTAGTAGTGAAGATTGTAGAAAAGTAGTGGAGTAAGCCTGGTGGGATAAAAGGTCACTTCTGGAAGACAGGAAATCTGTATGAATTTGGAGTTAACCACAAAATACTCTCCCTGGGTCTGAATTTCATCATTCACAAAGCCAAGGATAGCCAGGAATATCCAGGAAGTACTCTTTCCATACTAGCAACAAAAGATCTCAAGAGGACTGTGGTACCCTCCCAATACTGGTGAGCTAGGGGGCTGCTGCCAGTGGGACAAATAGCCCTGAGACAGGGGAGATGACTAGGTAACAAGCACAGGGTGAGTCAGCCTGGAGGTTAGGAAGGGCTGACCGGCGGAACTCAGCCCACACTGGGTGAGGATGTGTGGGTGCTGGAGAACTGTCTCTCATACCAAATTTCTCACCACAGCTGTCTGTATTTCACCTTCCCTACCATCGTTGGCGATGAGATGCAATGAGTAGAAAAACAGTCAGAAGGCAAAGGCAGTGATTAAGCCCTGTAATTACAAAGGGGACTTTACCACTCTCTACAAGCCATTAGTTTTACTGGACATCCACGTCTCTTGAGTTTCTTGACTGTTAAAGATGCCATGGTTTCCATCCAGAGTCAAGTGACTGATACAGGAAAGAACATTGGAGAGATTCTCAAGTAATTCTGATTCTATTTCCTGCAAATAAGGTAGATGTTTTCTCTTAAGATATCAACCTCATCCATCACATAAAACAAATTGTCCCTATGGTTGAAGACCTTTCATTATGGACTTGCTTTTTATAGTCAAAAGTTTATGACAGTGGATGAGTATGTTTCATAATTTTTATTTATAATGGAGGCCAAAGTTAGACATTTAAAGCAAATATAACAAGCTAACGACCTCTCCTTCCTGTGGTTAAAATGATAGGAAATGATTTATAAACAGTCATCAGAGTTAGCTCAGCTAAGCAATATTGGTTTTGGTTGAACTTGGTTACTGTGATCTAAGATTCTTGGAAAAGTATAATCTTATCCACAGTTAAACACTGAGATTCACAATCTCAAAAGGAAAGAAAAAAGACAAAAGAAAGAAAATGGAGATTTAATTCAATCTTTTGTTTTTGTTTATGTGATGCTAGGAATTCAAATTCTCATGTGCTAAGTAAATGAGAATTTAGATGGATATGTATATATCCTTTCTAAAATTTGGACTTACATGTTCAGTATAACCAAGAGGTATGTCAATTAGGTTATTAGTGGTTTATAATTCAAATCTTTGGTAAGAAAGTTAATTACCAAAGAAAACAAGAAGAATTTGACAATAAAAAGCAAATGTTGTCCAGACATAGTGGCACATGCTCATATCGGCACTCAGGAGGTGAGGCAGGAGAATCACCGTGAGTTTGAGGGCAGCTTAAGCTACATAGTGAATTTAAGGACAGTCTGAACTACATAATGAGACCCTGTCTCAAAAAACAAAAACAAACCAAAAAAAAAAAATCAAATGCTGTTTTACGTCTCTTAAAATCAAATATGGGTTACACTTGAATGTAAAACTCTATACATAATCATTGGAATAAAAATTTTAATAAAACCATAAAAACTCTATTGCCTTGGAGATCAAGCCCTTTTTTCAACAATTAATTCCAACAGAATTCTTGACCTTCTTCATTTGGGCCCATTTTTAATCCTTCTACTGAAAACTGCAGGTCTTAGTTACTTACTTTTCTCACTGCTGAGGCAAAATACCTGATGCTCAAAGTTAAAGGGGAGAAAGGTTTATTTATCTCACAGTTTGTAGAGGTTTCAGTGCATAATCAGGTGGCTCCGAGGCAGGGAGCATGCAGAGGGCAACAGTTCATGCTGGTGGAAGACAGCAAAAGCAACAATGAAGAGGGAAGACAAGCTTCTTTCTGTCCCTTGTATTGCATCCAATCTACTGGGATTAGGGCAGTGCCAATCCAGTCAGTGATCCAGACTGATCCAGCAATTACTCACCCTTAATCCCAGCACTGCATTACAAATCAATCACACACACACACACACACACACACACACACACACAATCAATCAGAGATTCAGCCACCTCTGAAAAAACCCTTTGTACACATGAGACTTTGGAGAAATATGTAAACACAAATTATAACATTCCATCCTGGTTCCTCCAAAGACTCATGCACATCCCTTTATGCATAAACATTTCCATTCCAAAAGGTACAAATAGGGGGATACTAAGTAATGGAGCCAAAGTTCAAAATCCAACAGAGCAAACATTAAATCCTGTGGTTCCATTTTTTTTTTTTTTTGTAATGGGGATCAAACTCCAAACCTCGTGCTAGCCAGGCAGGTGCTTATGGAACTGAGCTAAATCCCCAGCTCCAACCTTGTGGTTCCATGTGCACCATTCCCAGCAATCTGTGGCAAGTTGTGAACTTCAAAGGGCTTGGGAGGTTCTATACCTTTGGCGCTTCTGGTAGATGTAGCTCCCATGGTTTTACTCTTGGGCACACCCTGCTCCCTCCTTACAGTTTTCCCCAGACAATCTACATTCTTGGCTTTTCCAAACTTCTAGGGTCTCCACTGAACCTTTGGCTTCACACTCACAGCTCCATACACTGCTCTCTCAGGGGCACACAGCTTGGCCTCCTGGGCCTTCTAAAATCTGAGTGGAGGCCTTCCTGACCACACAACTCTTCTATTCTGTAATCACCAAAACCAGTGTCACGTGGATGATGCCAAGATCTGCTGCCAGCTGGAGCAGTAGCCAGGCTTCTCAATCTCTCGGTTGTAGGGGGTCAAGTGACTGGATCACTGACCACTCTGGATCTAATTCTGAGGAAGAAATTCTCTACCATGCAGTCAGGTATAGTCACAGCAACAACCCCACTTCTGGTACCAAATTGCCATAGTTGCTTTTCTCTCATTGCTGAGACAAAATACCCAACATCTAAAGTTAAATGAAGGAAAGGCATATTTACTTCACAACTTGTAGAGGTTTAAGTCCATAATCGGCTGACTCCAAGGCAGGGTGACAGATGGCAGCGGGTCAAAGGTTCATGGTGCTGAAGGAGTTTAATTTTCAAAATTTGAATAATGAGAGAAGCAGAGCTTGGAAATCTTAGGTGTCTGAGTACAATGACTGAAAATTGCCAGGGGTGAAGGTATTCTATACAATGACACAGGAAAAGAAGCTACAGGCTTATCTTTTAGGAAACAGGCCTATGTCAGTGAGGACAAGTAAACAAAATGGTCTCCACTGCCACTCAAGGACAAAGCACACTACACGGCAGGACCCACCACAGACTAACAGGAGAAGGGACAATGGTGAGTCAGAGTCCCGTCCCCCAGAAGACATAGCATTTTGTGTACCTCATGGATCAGTCAGAATATGGCACTTAGAGGTGTCACCTAGGCAGTAGGCCAGATCAGGACATATGGAAAGTTGATCTCAAGAAGCCATGGTAAAGCAGGAAAGCACCAATCAGAGGACACCAGGAGGCGAAGACTGAGTACCAAACACTGTCGTAGCAAGAAGGCAAGAATGCAAGGGAGGGCAGGAACTGGCTCTTTGGAAGTAGACTGATCACAGTTTACCCACTGACTTACTTCAAGCAACCTTTCCCCAGGGCATTAACCATGGTAGCAAATCTCTGGGGGAGCTTCCTGATTCCAGGGAAAAGCTGATGAGTTCATACAAGAAGCCTAGGAATAAATGAGAATCTGCCTTTGATGGGGATCTCCAACCCCAGACATAGCCTATCTCTGCCAGAGCCATAGATACCTGAAAACCTATGGTTTTGGGGCAAGTGAGTCACTACTACATTTGTGCTACTAAAGTTCTCCTATTCCAGCATTAGAATCAAAGTTACAGGCACAGTGCTCTTGAAATGTGTGGAGCCATTTATAGCTAAAGACAAAAGAGAATGGAGTTATAAAGCTAAGTTCATATGAAAAGGTACAGTGATCTCCTGGATGCAAAAATCCAGAATTAAATGCTGTTTCAATAGGTCTCTATTAAGAATAGAAAGAAACACACTGTAGAATGGAACAGATGGTACTCAGAAGTTAAAAAACAATGAATATAGTGGGCATTCTTAAAAAAAAAATAAAAAACAGTTCCTAGCAATAGCTGGGGGCTGGCCAACATTCTCAGCTGGAAACTATAAACTCACTTTATTTGGGGACATCGAAGGCCTTGGGGCAGGATATGATGAGTCCAATAAGTACTAACATCCTCCCTGCAAATATTTCCAGAATTCACCACCTCTAGGCCATCCTCAACACCTGCATTTGAATCAAGCCCTCCTCAATCCTTACCTGAATTACGGAAACAGCCTTCCAACTTGCTGGACCAAGCTCGCTCTTCCAGTGTGCTCTTTGGTAATGCCCCAAGAGCCACTCTGACCTTTGGAAATGACAAAAGGATATGCCAGGATTCTCTCTCCCCGTGTGTCCCAAAAGCCTGCTTGTGAGTCCTGGGAAGGAAGATCCATTGTCCACATGCTGAATGGCTACCCAGGGGGAGGTAAGAAAGGGAGTTATGTGAAGAGTCTATGTAAAGAGCTGACCATTCACACGCTCTGCTTTGGCCTCCCAAGTGGCTACCCGGGGACCATATTTGGCCCCAGCATAGTGGACACTGAGTGGTACACATTAAATACCTCTCTTTTCTCCCCCAGTGTGCAACGCTTTAATTCATAACACCTTTCCTTCTCTGCAATTATCCATCCTCTCACTTATTTAATATATATTCATTTAGTAAACACCAGTGACCCCATGCCAGCCAATGTTCTCAGAGCTGGAGAAGTCATACTGAGCAAATGTTGAAAGGACAGCGATTGCCTTTATTCTTGCTGGCTCACAGCCCCGGCCCACAACCTTTCTCAGCAGCTAACCCCATGCACACTTTAAATGCAAGAATGGAGGAACCAGAAAGAAGAATCTTTCTGAACTGGCCTACACTGAGGCCACATGTCTGCAGAATTCTCGTAGGGGTACTCCCACTTGGAACTGGTTTTCAATATTGACTCCTGCCCTGGCAACACAGACTCATCTCTCGCTCCATCTGGTATAATCTCAGAGCCCTAGATGGTCTTAGAATGGGGGGAGGCACTCACATTGTCCACCTAGCTTGGGTAGCATCTGGGCTTTCTCCTTTCAGTCACTAAGTATCCCCCCGGAACATCAGCTGGGCATCATTCACTTTTATGACAGCTCTCCTAGGTCACTCTTTTCCACCCAAAAGTGAGAAAACAGCCTTGAATTTGGGCAGACCTAAGTTCCAGCCCTGATTCACTCCCCAGCTGTGTGGCCTTGGACAGCTGGTTCACATCTATGAGCCTCTGAAAATCAAGAATTATAAGAATCATTGCTGGGAAAGTTTACCCTGTTGTCATGCACATTACCTGATACAAAGCTCCCAGCAACACCTGCAGTGCATTCTCATCTACAGGTGAGGAAACTGAGGCATGGGGGGGGGCAAATGCCAGGGTCCCTATAGGATGCCATGTGACTTTGCCCCAGAGCCCAAGCTCTCAAAATCTCTTCTAGTTAGCTTGTCAACATCCAGCTCCAAGTAACTTGCAAATGTCACCTCCTCCTCCTCAGCCACTGTTCCTTACATCCCCCAGATGACTTTCCAGGTCTGGGTCATCCTTCAGGATTTAACGTGTACTCAGACATATGTCTGAGGAACACAAAATGTTGAAAAATAAGCCTTTATTGACTTTCTTACCCAAGAGTTTCTTGCTTAGTTGATGGGATGTGAAAAGCCTAGATTGCCTTTTGCCTGCCGAGTGTAGTCTACTGTTTTGAGACAGGGCATCAAGAGTAAGCAAAAATTATTACTTTCATTATAAAGTGTTCCCCTCCAGCTCTCAAAGTGCACGATTCGATGCACAGCACTGTAAGCCACAGCCTAATGAGACAGCTTCCTACCATTTCCTCAGGTGAAAAGTTCAGCCCTAGGATCTCACCGCGCAGTCACTGCAACCATTACCTTGAAGGATCGACTTGCAGTCTAATGTGGGTGCACTGTGACATTGCACCAGGTAATGACACACGTCAATGCCTAAATCATAAGAATCAGTTCCACCAGGCGGGAAAGGACAAAGAGAGAAACACTGGTGGTCATAGCCAGCTGGGATTAACCTCTTCGGGGTTGCTCAAGCCATGCAATCTCAGAAAATCCAAAAAGTTGTGAGTTCTTGCTTTCTCTTCCAACAATCATTGACTCCCAGCTACTCCAGTAAAAGATGAACTTTGGAATCAAACAAGCCTGTCCTTTAGTCCAGGCTTTGCCCCTTCCCAGTATGTGACCTTGGTCCTATTCCTTAATTTCTCTGACCCCATCCCTTATCTAGAAAAAAGACATAATTAGGCCACTTTGCTGGGTTGTCCCCAAAACAAAAGAAAATAGGACAAAGAAGCCATGATAGTGCATAAAGCATGCAAGACGCCCAGCAAATACGTCTGACTTTCCCTAAGAAGCATAAAACCTCAGACGAGATCATTTTCCTGGGTCTCTCTTTTATAGGTAACTTAATAATGTTTATAAAAGACTTGTAGAGTAGGCATATGGAATTTTTATACTTGAAGCACAGAAAATTCTGTTTCTTTCTGTTAGCCTGTTAGCCAGACTGCCCACCCACCTTCAAAACCAGCACGATTGTAACTGTTAGTCATGACCATGAACCCTGAGACACGGCTGTCTACTGCAGTATCTTCTGAATCACCCAAAAACAGACTGAATTGTGTTTTAAATGGCACTTTTCCAAATGTATACTATGATGTTGTTTTTTTGAGGCCACATTTGCCAGTGTGCTATTTTGGATGGAACCCAGGGCTTTCCCACTAAGATACATCCTCCCGGTCCTTGTATTAATTTTATTTTATTTTTCGTTCTGACAACAGAGTTTTGATACATCATTAAGTTACCTGGGCTCAAACTTGATATGTCTTCGCCTCAGCCTCTCAAAGTGCTGGCACTACAGGCGTGTGACACGGTGCCTCGCTCCTCTTTTTGTTACGTGAAGACAGTAAAATATCAGCTTCCTTCATTTCTTGTTCATTTCCAATTACTAGTTGAGAATGACGGCAACAAGAGTTAACGAAGCTGCCTCATCATTGACATGCTGAAGGCTTGAAAATCTGCCAACCTTCAGAGAAAGTTGTCTGTGTTCATAATCCCAGCACACACAAGCCAGGAGTAGAAACACAGGTGTGGATCCCCCATCTTGCTCAACATGCATCCTCCAATCTCCTTTTTCAGCCTCCCATTGGTTGAACCAACAGGAGACCTTTAACAAGAGAGTGGCCACTAATATCACCAAAGCCTGGGCACAGAACATTCTAGAAAGGGGAGAAAAAGGGATTCAGAGGAGCCAGAGAGAAATAGTCACTGTGGTATTCTTATCTCACTGTCCAGTGACACACCGATGACAAGGTGGAAGTTTTTTTTTTTAAATTAGCTACAGTGTGTGGGCTTAAAACCTTCCCTGACATAAGCAGAAAATGTAAAAAATGATCATACTATTATGTGGATTAAGTCACTTTTTGTATCCCTAGAAATAATTCTTACTGTGTTTTATTCACTCAACAAGCCTTGATGTCATGTCTATGGGCACTAACGTTTCTGTTGGACCACCACATCTGCATCTTGAATATACCTTACATTTTCAAAAGTCATGCATGAAAATTACAACGTTTATGAGAAAAATAGGGTTGGGCAGACCACTCCAAACCTATGCAACTTTGTAAGCAGCATCCTTGCGAAAACAATAATTGGTTCCTGGGGAGATAACATGAGCAAACCAACCATGCAGCTCAGCCTGGCTGGAGTCTACCACTGGTTATTAAAATGCAAAGAAGTACGGTCAGTTTGACTACGTTTGGTTTTGTCCATCCAGGAACAGGGAACATCTTTCCATTTTCTGATGTCCTCATTGATAGCCTTCTTCAGCATACCGTACTTTTTGTTGCAGAGGTCTTTCGTTTCCTTAGGTTAATTCCTAAGTATTTAGTTTTTCTTGGTGCTTTTCCTTGACCTCTCTGACTCCATCCGTTATCTATGAAACAGACATAACCAGGCCACTTCGTTGGATTGGCTCCAAAAAGCAAGAAAATATGGTAAAGAAGCCATAATAGTGCATGAAGTATGCAAGACATTCAGCAAATATGTCTGACTTTACCTAAAATGTATGAAACCTTGGATGAGATCATTTTCCTGTACAGACTTAGCATTTGCTTTCAGAAAAGTTATGCGGCTCAAGAGTTTTCCATGATTCACCTAGGATTGCCACATACCTGAATGTAGACTTCAGGAAATGTTTATTAAATAATGCATTTCTGTCCCTTCCTGCACTCAGACACTTACCAATTTTCCAGGATGATAAGCTTAGAGGTGATTCATTATTTTCATAGATGGATGATAGATATCACAAGTCCATGAATATACAAGTGGAAAAAATAGTGGCTATCTTGATCCACTTTCTGTGACTGTAGTGAAATACCAAAGGCAAGATAACTTATAAAAAAGAGATTTGTTTTGGCTTATGCTTCAAGGGACAATATCTGATAATACACTTCTTGTTGGCAGAGTCTCAAGGTAGTGTGGGGCACCACATGGTAAGACACAGGGACCACGCGTGTGCCTTTCTGGGGAACCCACAGTGGCTCCCCTACCGTGATTCCACCAGGGATCATCCTATTGATGTTCTAATCCTGTAGCAAATCTTTCGTGGATTTTTAGGTTTTCCTTTAAAATCCTGTTGGAAGCCACCACAACCCCATGACTCTTGCCTTCTGCACTCTTGCAAAACTAGCAACACACAGAGGCACCAAGGTCTGTCACTAGCATGAGCCGTGCCTGCACAGTAAGTGCTTTGCTTACTGAAATTAATGGGGGGAAATCCTAGACCTGCGCTCAGCACCCTGAGCTCAGGCCCTGAAACAATTCCTCCCTGACAGAACTGTGTGCCTGTGATGGGAGAAGCAGCCCATGAATTTCTGAGAAACTGTTAAGCATTTTTCAAATTGTCCCTGTGATTAACTTTCCTGTGCATCCTTCAGTAAGTAGCTTCTCTTCTGAGCACTCTTTTGGCTAAGCTGAGAGTTTCCCAAACTTTTTTGCTCTATTTCCTTGAGTCTTACTGTCCAGCTAATCATAACCAGCATTAGTGAATACCCTTGCCACAGCTTGAGTGTTTGGCTGTTTTGAAATCCATTCCAATGGATAAATTAGTCCATCATTGTTAGGTTTGGCCTTCTATAAAGTCTTAGGACATAGACATGATACAGTCACAGTCACTGCCCTCCTAAAACAAGGATGCCCTTTCCAATTTCCAATACAGTCTTCATCATCATGTGAGACTATTTCCCTCATCTGCTTGACTTCCAAGCATTCTTCAGAATCAACGGTCACACTCCATTTACAGCATTCTAGGCTCACTCTACCTGGCCCCATGCTCCAACTCCAAATTCTTCCTATCTCTGCCCCTTACTCAATTCCACAGGCACATCCCCATTTTCAGGTGTTGGTTATTAACAACAACCTTGTTTCCCAGGACCAATTTTTTTTAGTCCATTTTCTGTTACTAGAATGAAATACCTAAGGCTGAGTGAGTTATAAAGAAAACAAGTTTATTTGGGCTCTCAGTTCTAGAGCACCAAGGTTGAGGGCCTCCCATCTGTTAATAGCCTTTTTTTCTAACAGACTCCCAAGGTGACCCAGGGCTTCACACAGCAAGAAACAAGGACTCTGCCTGTGTGGCTCCTCTGGTCAGTCTCTTTTCGCAGTCGCCAGCATTCAATCGTGGGGAGTCCACTTGGCTAGCCTTATCTAATCCTAATCATCTCCCAAAGACTCTACCTCTAAACACCATAGTCAGGTTAAGCGTCTACTTTCTGAAAGTTAATGTTTTAGGCGAGTGCTTAAGATATTAAGTACAGATGCTGATAGGCGCACCTGTGTGTCACTTCTTACCTGTTGTAGATTGAATCCCACCCAGAGGCCCCTGCAGAGACAATGAGTAGCTGGCAGTCACCACACCTTCTGTGCCACTGTCCTTTGCTCAACCAGGCTTCTTCTCAAGGAACAAAGCCAAACCAGCAACAGGACCTCCCCTGATCTCGTTAGCCATCACTGTGTGTGCATCCACCTTCCACCTCTCAAATCTCACTTTCTACCTACTGACACCATGCTTTAGTGAGCACATCCAGCCACAAGCATGCAGCAGACCAAATGGCCATGTACCCAGCCAGGCGTCCAGCTTCATTACTTTAACTCTCAAACGAGTCCGTTGCCCGGATACCATTCCATACTCCCGTTTTCCTTGACTGTCTTCCTGTAAACATGGGTGATCTAGATAGATTGCAGTGAGTTTTCTCAGAAAAATAAAAATAAAAACATGGAAGAAGGAAGAGAAGCTTCCATAAGCAAATAAATTTGGGAAAGACAGGGTTACACAAACATGAAAAGACTTCATGCAGGGTTTCTCAGGTCTTTGTGTTAAGGCGCCCTGTGATTCTCCCCTGCAGAAGAAGGACTGTAACATGCACTGTTCCTCTCCCAGCCCACTTTACATTTTGCTAATGTGATGGTAAATGTTATGGGTCCACTTGGAGGTGTTTGGGGTTGAGGTTAACATTTAAATCTGTGAACTCTAAGAGAAGTAGATTGTCCTGCAGAGTGTAGAGGGACTTCATCTAAACAACCTGAACAGAACAAAAAACTTGTCCCTGCTCCAAGTAAGAGAGAGTCTCCTGCAGGCTGTCTGAACTTCTTCAGCACCGTTGGCTCCCCTGGGTCTCCAGCCTTCCACTCAGATCACAGACTTCGGACTTGCTAACCTCCACAATCATGGGAACCAAGGCTTTGTCACAAATGTCTTTCTATATACACACATCTTATTGGCTTTGTTCCTTGAGAGAACCCGGGGTAATACAGCCAGAAAGCCTCTTCTCCATGCAACAACTGTTAATATTTGGTGAAACATTTGAGTTCTAAGAATCACAGTTAGGGACAGGCTGTCTCCCAAACATGGGAAACTGGTAAGAAGGGGGGTCTGAAAAAGGGAAGAAACCTGGGGCAACTACTTAGCACTACTAACTGTGATGCTTTCTATATTATGGCTGCACTCAGTCACAAGATAGTTGTCATTTTTATTTTAGGGAGGTAGTGTGGGATTGAACCCAAGGCCTTCACACTGAACTATTTTCCTAACCCATGTATTTTTTATTTTGAGAAAAGGTCTCACTAAGCTGCTAAATTGTCCCAGGCTGGGTTTGACCTTGTAATTCTCCTGCCTCAGCCTCCCAGAGTACTGGGATTGCAGGCATATACCAGCCATGCCAACCTATGGGGTAACTTTTAAACCATTAAATAATTACTAATTCATTCACATAATTCAAAAAGGTTAAAATAAAATTATAACAGAAGTGCATGGTCTCAGGAATCTTCAAGAGACTGCTTTTCATTTGGCACACCTGTATTGCATGGAATACACACTGACAGCTTCTCTCGAAATGTTCATCAGAAGGAGAACAACAGTCCTTTCTGGGAGGCATTTGCGATGACAGACAGGCCACATCAGCACTGGTTTCTTGTGTGACTCAGTCGGCAAGTGCAAACTGAACTCCTACCTCTCCCTGTGCTGACAGGAGACTTGCAAAGGAATTTGAAATGTTCTTCCTTATCCACTAGAAAGGAATAACCTAGTCCTTGAGTCAAAACCTAGCACTAGGAGGACTGCAAATCCTTTGCCAAAATGCACGATAAAATCATAAAGGACTTTAGGTTTTTCAATAATACAATTACCATTAACTTTATTCTGCGCTTAAGCAAAGACAATAATATTTATTTATTTATTTATTTATTTTTGCTACAGTTGGGGGGAAAACACCTTTCCCCCTTGGAATTTATTATGTGAGGCACTAACATCCTAAAATCAAAATACTGTGCAGTTCTAAAATATTTCTGATTTCTAGGAAGTCCTTCCTATGGAGAGAGGAGTGGAAAATTAGATACTGACTTACCAAGTATTTTTTTAATTGAAAAGATACTGGCTCTGTAGAAGTTCATTTTGCTAAAGAAAGCCCTTATGGAGATGGCTTTTGTAACTATGCAGGTAGTATCTGCAATAGTGAAAACTTATCAGCTAGAGTTTTCTGTTTCTGTGTTTTAGTTTTTGTTTTTGCTTTTGTTTTTTGTACCAGAAATCAAACTCAGGACCTTGCACTTGCCAGGCAGGTGCTTGCACCTCTGAGCTATGTCCCCAGCCCTCAGCTACAGTTTTAAATATTTTAAATTGTTAAAATTCTGTAAAGTATGGTTTTGAATGAGGAGCACACTTAGGCAGGTTAGGGCGATATTCAAAGCACATGAGCCTCGGCTCACTCTCCTCCTCAGAGGTCAGCAGACTCCTCCAAAGTTGGGCTTTGCCATCTAGGGTGTTGGTCTTCACATGCAACAGACCACAAGGAATAATTTGAGAACTCCCCAAAGCCAGTCTTTCATGTAATTCAAGAAAAAGGCAAATGAAACAGCATGACATTAAGATGTCTCGTCTCCACAAAGTCGATCTGCAGAAGGGACGCCTTTGAGATTAAACAGAAGGTTTGGTCAGGCTTTCTCCAGGTCGTTAGGCATCATATGACACTCTTCAAGTAATGCCCTTGCTGCTCGGAGCCAGCCGGAGTGATAATTCAGCATTTCTAAAACAGCACTGAGCTATTATCAGGCTATGAGACCCTTTCTTTTCTTATTACATCTGGATTGTATTAATATGGCAGCAAGGGATTAAAACAGTTGCTCTGTATCACCATTTGTGAATTTTACAATGCTTAAAAACATGGTCCTTGAATAGGAATTTCAAATATTTTAAAGTATTTTGAGCCTCCCGCAATGAAAGTAACTATATAATGAGAAATATATTATTTCAATTGAGAGTCTTTTATAGAAAAGTAATGGATTTAGAAAAGTCCTTCAGGCAAATAACTCTATTCTGACAAAAATCACAAGACTGAGCTAAAGAATGGCATTTCTTTCCAGCAGGCGTTTCTCAAAGCTTGATAACAGGTTGCCCACTCGTTGATTTCTATCAGCATCTGGTTAAAGTAATTCAAGAAAAACTAGACTCAAGAGCGCCTTGCCCTCAAATTTCTTGCCCTCGGCCATTATCTATGAGCCCAGCCCGGAGGATAAAAACTGGCCAGTTAACCACCTCCTCCTACTGGGGACAGCATGGGGGGACGTGGACCACACAAAGAGTGACCACTTAGGTGGCATCTGTCCTTGAAAATGAGGCCATTTTGCAGTGATAATGTAGAGAGGAGGGAAAGATAATGATTTTTACAGAATAGTTTTGACAGATGGGCAACCTGTCCTGTCACTGAGATGGAAATATTCTATAAGGCGTTTATGTAGATGCAGCTCCCACAGATGGTTTAGGCTCACCGCTTAATTCAAACTTACATCTGAATGTTTTTTCAAGAACAAGCCTGTACATCATTTTATTTAGTTCACAGCTGTGGGATGCGCAAAGGTTGTCTGTCATCTTCACCTCTGCCCTTTAGCTGAAGAGACAGATAGTGAGAGGAGAAAACAAAGTACTCAAGATCACCAAGTTCCACCAACTCCACAGTGAAGTTGGGACCTGTGTCCCCAGGCCCCTGAGCCTGTGTCAACATTTGCAAGGGCTTTTCCACTTTTTTAAAAGTTCAAAATTGCTACTTCGACAAGTTGACCATGTCATCTATTAACCAAGAAAACCATACAGCTTACTGTTTAGTGTCTGCCACAAAATAAAAACATGAATCAAGTCATTGAAAAGGAAAAGAAGTTCGATTTAGAAATTACAAGTACAAAACCTAATGTTAAAGGTGCAGAAAAAATTACTTGCTTCAAAAGAACACCTGAAACTTGAGATATCTGCAAAACACAATATGGAAATGCCAACAGGCTACATTGCTTATTAAGTAATTGTATTAGGACATCCGAAAACACCATTAATTTTCCACTTTCAGATAAGACAATGCCATTGGCTTAGAATAGTTTGCATGATGCCTATTTTCTTGAAAGCTACCAGAGTCAGCCTGATTTTTAAGTACAATTAGGTTCAAGATTCTCGCACTGCACTATCTCAGGATCTGTAACCAGAAAGGGAAGTAGGTATGACCGACCCGGAGCACGTGGCCTAACTGACCCTGACTTCAGCTCCTGGGCCCCACATCCGTGCTCAATCCGTCCTTCTCCCAGTGAGCACCAGTGAGGATTTGAACTCAACATTCTGAGCACCAGGTACCTGCATGAAAGGACACATGGCTAAAATAGCATCACCTGGCCACACAGATGTCCCTCCTTTGCCCCTGTGCCCCATTAAACTAGCTCAAAGAACACACACAAAGTGAATTATTACCCAAGAAAGGTGCCTTTGCCGTGCATCTATTTTTTGCACATTTGATTTATGTGATAAACAGTGCATACCTTGTTACTATTTTTAGTAACATTGAAACCTTGTAAGATTGTTTTGATGTTTTGGTAACCAAAAGGCAATTTACTTATTATATGTATAGTTATGGTAAAAACTACAGCCTAAAGAAAAATAAGGTGGAGCCCCTACTTACGAGTTTGTCTGCATTCCAAAATTGGAAGGTGCAAGCTAAGCCCGGGGCTATCTACCTGGACAGTGACCTGGGGATGTCAAAGGTAAGGGAGATGATTCCAGAAATCAGAGGAAACTGAGGCCTGAGGGAAACTGAGGCT
>RJWT010011187.1:0-23522 GCA_004365215.1 Cuniculus paca
GACCCAATACTGTAACTCCAGCTCATGCCTCTGGTGACATGAAGATGCTATATACAGCAATTATTGGGAATCTTGCCGTGGGTTTCAATGGGGTAAGCACCTTTCAGTACATGTAGAAAATAAGTCAAAAGGACAGTTGGATGTGTGACATGCTGAGTTTTTAAGGATGGCTGTTCTGCCCAATGGCCTTTTACGCAGTGACCCCAGGTGGGGACAGGCTTTCTTCCCGGTGCCTGCTGGGTGGTGGTGGTGGTGCGCAGCAGCTTTGCGCTTGTGTCTGTGACTTTACTTACCTGCTGGCTCTGACACGACACCAGGAGCAGCCAGCAAGGAGCAGCGAGTGCTAGCGCCCCAGAGAACACAGAATTTTGTTTTTATTTGTAATGAAAGAGAACACTGAAAAGATGCTTAATACTACCACGCAAGGTCTTGTAGAGACGAGAAGGCAATGAAGCGGAGGAAATGCTTTTGAAAAAAACTCTCATTAATAAAGAGCGCGGTAACTACACGCTTCAGTTGTTACTAAACTTTTCAGTAATTAAAGCTTGATTGGAAGAAATGAAAGCTGAGATCTTAAGCCTTTTTCATTAAAAATAAGCCTCTCACAAATAATTCTTAAACCATTCCTCTTAAAGCAAATTTGACAGTGAACTTTGTTGAGTGATTCTGATGAATGGCTATAACCACTACCAAAGACACAACCCGATTCCTTTTTCTTTTTAATATAATACAACAGATCAAGTTAAGTAATACTGAAAGGGAAAGCAAATAAATACATACTATGGAGCATAATACAGGAAGGCAGGGTAAGGCAGTGAAAAAAAATTGGATCCAGTGACAGAATACCTGAGCTTCAGTCAAGCTTCTGTCACCAAAAACAAATCACTTAATTGTCTCTAACTCTGTCTCTTTTTCTGTAAAAATGGGGCTAGAAATAACATGCAACTTCGAGTACCTCAGTGGCGAGGGAAACAAGAGGCCACATGTGAATAAGCTTTGTGAAAGTCCCATTGGCTGTGTTGAAAGACACCTCTGTCACCATGATGAGCCTTGATCAAGCATCCAGAGCTCAGATGGCAAAGGCATTCCACTGACAGTGTGAACAGAAAAACCAACTGATAATGCCCCAGGCAACAGCAGCAATGGGGGATGCTAATTAGGCAAGTTACCAAAATCGTCAGCTGTGACGTGAACTAGAAAATACTTTTACCTTATAGTATTGATCTCTAATTTTCTTTGCAGGACAAATTTAAATTGCAAAACGTACTAAGTAGCAAATATCCTAGACAAGAGCACAAGGCATGTAGGTTACAAGGATATTGAGGTACTGGACTGCTGGGGGATGCTGCATTTTCACAATGCAAGGACTCTGCTGTCAGGACTGCCGTGTGTTAGACAGTTGCTTTCATTAGTTCAGGCTGCCATAATAAAGTATTTTAGTCTGGCATGGTGGTACATCCCTGCCATCTTAGCTACTTACTCCAGAGGCTAAAATAGGAGGATCACATGATCAAGGCCAGCCTGGACAGTTTAATGAGATCCTGTCTCAGAAGGAAAAATAAATTTAAAAAGTGCTCGGTACTAGAATGCTTGCTTAGCATATGAGGCTGTGGGTTTAACCCCAAGTAACCACATAAAAGAAAACAAAATTTTAGACTGGATAGTTTATAAGCAACAAATTTATTGCTCACAGTTTTGTATACTAGGAATTCAAGATCAAGGTGCTGGCAGATTCAGTGGCTGGTGAGGGCTACTCTCTGATAGAAGCATGGCTCTTTCTCCCCGTTCATCACAAGGTGGAGTGAACAGCCCCCTCCAGGCTTTTTTTTGCAAGGACACTAATCTCATTCACAAGGGGATTAATCTTGTGACCTAATTACCTCCTAAGGCCCCCTCTTTACCGTCACTTGTGGGTTAGGTTACAACATACAAATTTTGTGGGGAGACAAACATTCAGACCATAAAAATACTATATTCAAATATTTTCCTCTACTCTTAACTCTTATTTTTAACATAAAATAATAATTACCAGTAGTTTTGGACATGATTATCTGATGCTCTTCCAAATTATTTGACTTTGCACAGATTATTTCAATTCTCACTATAAACCTTTATACTGTACTGGAGTTGATAATCCTACTTTCCAGATGAGAAAACAGGTTTAGTAAGAACACTACATTTCCACGCCAACAGCTAGAATTTGTCTTCAAATAATGCTCTTAATCACACTGGACATAGCTATAAAACAGATTGGATATAAAACACTGGTACTTTGGAAAACTGCAGTGGATGCTTGCTGCCTGGCTAGAGGCAGTTCAGTCACTTTGGAAAACAAGTTAGCATTTTTTTTTGGCATTTTCTTATAATCTTAAGCATTCCTATTCTCTGCAATCCAGATATTCATGCATTTACACTAGTATGTGTACACAGTAGTGATAGCATTGTTCATAATGTGAAACAAAATTCCCAGTAAAGCCTAAAAATTAATTTGATAGAAGCATGAATAGAAAACTTGTCACATAGTGAGATATTTTACAACAGTGAAAATGAATGAACTACAACTTTACATATGCTGTTTGAGACATGAACCTTTAACAATATGCTAAGTTAAAAAATAGTGAGAGAAGACTACCTACTGAATGATTCCCATTTAATAAGATTTAGTGCAAGAAAAACTAAAAAAAAAACAAAAATCAAAATAATATGTACTAAAACTTTAAATCAATGAAGTGAAAAGTTAAGGACTAAATTTTAGCAAGTGGTCTCTGTAGGCAGGCAGGCAGGGGATAGCCGCACATATGCAGATCGTAAGAGTACTGGGAGCATTCTGGTTATTAATTTGAGTGGCAAAGTCTGTTCTGCTTTGTTATGCTTAGTGACTAACATATAAATTAGATATATTATTTTTGAATGAAGCAGATATCCCATAATTAAAATTTTCTTTTCACAAGTTACCCCTGACACTGAGCTCAAAGATAGGGGTATCAAAAGTTTCCTCTTCCACCTTCTCCTCAGGCACTGAAAGCACAGATGACTAAAAAGAAAAAGCACCCAGACCAAGGTGCATGGCTATGATTATCTAGGCTTGTTTTTCTGGCCCCTCCAAGCTAGAGGACTTCCTGAGGCTCTGGGGCCTGGATAAATAATCCTGCCAGCACAGAAAGCAGATGAAGAAGATCTAGGCCACCCACACAGCGATGAAGAGCTCCACTGGGTGGGCCAGGAAACTGCAATTGTCCCTGCCCTTTGGCGGCACTGAGCCACCTGTGGAGCCACAGTAGGGGCAGTAGAAGGAGCACTGTGCAAGGCCCATCTGCCTGGCTGGCCCCAGGGGCTAGCACGTGAGTGCCAGGGAGACATCAACACCAGGGTGCTCCAGCTGAGCAATTTAAGAGAGTGTATAATTGCACATAATGGAGTTAAAATATAATTGCCTCATTAAAATGGGTTACTAAAGCTCATTGTGCATGAATGTGAAGAAGATAGACTTGTGTGTTAAACTGCAAGAAATAGACATTGCATAAGTGACTGTGAGCTGGGAGGGTCTGAGAGTGTCTGGCAGAGCCACCTGGACACTGCATACTCATGGACAGCATATGAACGCCTGGCTGGTGGCCACTCTCTCTTAAGGATGGCTTGGAGCTGGGTTGACTCTAACCAAGTCCCATTGTCTTCTAGGAAGTCTCTAGGAAGCCACAGCTTTCATTGAGGAAATATGGTCTCTGTCCCTTCGCTGTTTCCAGAGTTCACACTGGCATAGCCACTCACACCAGCTGTAATACTAGCATATTTCAGGGCTTGTTTCCTTCAAGGCAGAATTCAGAGCTGGAGTCAGGGAAATCTGAACGTCAGTGTGATTACAGTGACGAATAACCCCAATAGCAGCACACGTTCTTGCTGCCCCGTAAAAAACTCCACAAGTGACACCTTCCCGCCTCCCCTGGATTCTGTGCATGAGCAAGCCCTGGTTAGGGAAGCCACTGCTGCCACGAGTACACACAGATACTGGGCTCTTCTCTTCTCACAGGTGGGCCGCCAGCTACAATACTTCCTGCTACTACCACCTCTGCTTCTGCCCTGGAAATTGCCAACACTCTATATAAGTGCTTCTGAAGGGAGCAAACTCTCAGCCACTTACCTCCTTTGAAAGATTTTAAGAGAAATTGTGATTTCTGATGCTACTCTAGAGCCCTTATCACCTTAGAAGTGACAAATAGTCATTTCTCGCTTGTTTTCAGTTCTCCAATGTGAGTACAAACTGACGATTAACACAGGTTAGGCCAGAATGAACTAAGTTAGTTCCTCGCACATTAAAATGTTGAGACTGATGAGTTAATTTCCCTTTTGTATTATAAACCAGATAAACGTTAATAAGCTCGTGTCAGTAAGTGTCACTAACAAGACCCAAAACAGATGGTGGAGTATTTTATTGTAGGCAAAAGGCAAGGAGATGAAGGAAGGAAACAGGAGGAAAGAAAGAAGAGGATCGCATACCCCCAACCCTAACCCGTGTGCAGAATCCTGATTGTTCTTGCCCTTTGAGAGGTGGAGCATAAAATTCTCAGAGGGAAGCTTAAGGTTTCACCCTACCTGGCCACAAGACTCCCTTCTGCTGGGTAGACCCTAACTCCCCATGCAGGTTTTCACTTATTAGGACAGATTTGTTTCTATGCATGATTAAATATGCTGTTGATTCGTCAGATGTTCAGGAGCACGAAAGAGAAGAAGGAAAAGCTTTTTAATTACAAGCAATTCAGCCTGGCAAACAGAACTCTCAACCTGTCCAAGTCCTGGACTTCTGAACCTCGCCAAGATCTCCATCTGCTTCCTCCGTGGGAGCCTGGGGAGGGGGTGTCAATTCCAGTTCCCACAGAAAGAATTAGACAGTCTTGGACCAAATGCTTAGCTCTAACAAATAGAATTTCACTTCTGGATAAAAGTCAAATTGTTAAAGATATTCCACTGCACTAGCTTTGGGGTGGAGGGAGAATGGGGTGGGTTGGGAAAAGGAAAAACCAGATTTCAGTTCATGTTGATAAAATTTTGGTGTTACAAAAGCTACTCTTGTTCCCTAAGATTATTTGGGTACAGGCTAGCAGTGTCTGGATGTCTACAAAGCCCTGAGTGGGTCTTCCCACCCCACTGTCATGCCCAGTTTCCTTGAGTGCCAGCATCATCCAGAAACCTTGGAATGGAGGCCCTGAAACGTTATGAAACAGGAACTGGCAGCCTATTTCTTTCAAGATGCCAAGCTGGAGAAGAGGTTGGGGGCAGTGTGGTAGGGATGCGGGAAAGGTTAATGCGATGTGTCAGTCAGCTGAGTGCTATGACTCAACTAGGAAGGTGCCCTTAACTGTTCCCCCACTGCTCAAGTGGCAGACAGATGGAGGGCAGATGGGCAAGGAGGGCAGAGACAGAGGCAGTACTGGAGAGAGTGTCTAGAAGCCAGAAGTGGTGCAGTGGAAGGTGCTGAGTCTCCGCAAGGCTGGCACAGCTATCAGAAAGCCTGGAGTGCCACCCTCTGGTAAGTGAGCCAAGGGTTGGTTGCTAAATCCTGTAACAGAACCCTCCCTACAGGCACTTGGCATTTGAGCCTTAAAAGTGTTGGCTCTTGGCCTAATCGCTCAGAATATATGCTCAGTAGAGAGTAATTCCTTCACCACATTTAGTAACTATCTGCACACAGCGTAGAGGCTGTGATGTTTTTATTTTAATAATTCCTTTGCCGACCACCAAAATTCTATAAAACTCTCAGTATAAACCAAAATCTAATTTACATTAAGTTTAGGCTCCAAATTATGGATGTTTTTAAAGAAAGCATGATGTGTACCAAGCAAGATTGTTAGGGAAAAAAAACAAAAACAAAACAAAAAAATAACTTAGAAGGAAACTTGCAACACCCATTGTAAAAAGGATTCATATTTTACCTGAAAACACTAGGAACTGGAAAGCAAAGAGAAATATAGTCCTTTCTCATACTTTCTAATATAATTAAGTATCATAATTCATTTTGACAAAAGGTCATTTCATGAATGAAGTCAGGTTATTGCTAGTATATAAGGTACCAAGATTTTAGATAAAAGTCATATACTACTATTCAAAAAACCAACCAGAGTGGGCAAAATCTAAGTCACCCAATCCACAGAGAAAGAGAGGGAGAGACAGAAAGAGAAAGAGAAAGAGAGAAATGAACAGTGTGAGCAGTACTTAAACAAGCACTGAGAGTTTGGTTTAATTTACCAGGTGACCAAAGTAATTGGAGTTGCCAGTAGTTTATCTATCTGTGATTGTTTAATTGATAAGTCTGCAGTTTGTTTTATACCTATAGAATAGCAACAAGGGAGGCATCAGAGGTACAAAGCAAAATATTCCTTTTAAGAAATACATCCACTTTATTCTGACAATAAAAAACATTTAAGAGTAAAAATTCAAATAATGTACTTTCAAGTAATTCACAGTGCAAAGAAGAAATGAATAAAATTCAAATATCTAGAACTAGTCTAAAAATATGCAAAACAAACAAAAAAAAAGACTAGTCTACATCCAGAGTTAGTGTTTAACAAATGTCTCAGTAGCATATATATCATGCAGATTAAAAATCAGAAGGGCTATAGATGAGAAAACTAATAAAATTTATCCTCTTAATACAGCATCGCATCCAGTAACTACATAAAACACTTTATATCCCTTTGTAAAGAGGACAACTTGCTAAAACTGATCATATGCTAGATCATAATGCAAGTATAAACAAATATAAAAAGATTTATAGATAGAAAACTGTTTAATTGCAATGGAATTGAGCTTGAAATCAATAATAAAAATGTATTTGGAAACATACTTCTAAACAATAAAAAATAAGGAGGCAAGTAAATCAAATTGCAAATTAGAAAGTACTTTGAAGTGAAAGGTAATGAAAACATGACATATGAAAACTTAAGGATATAGCTAAACCTGTGCTAAATCTCTGCTTATATGAAAATATAAATGAATATATTAAGTGAATGTATTTAAACAACTGCCACAGAAAATTGTCTGACAATAAATTACATAAACTTCCACTTCAAGAAGGGAGAAAAAGAACAAATAAAATATACATGAAGTAAAGTACAGGGAATAATATAGAGCAAAAATAAATGAAATAGAAAATCTATAATAAAATCTGGCAAACCAAAAACCAGTCTCTTTGAAAACACTTATATGACCCACAATTATTTGCAAGACTAATCATAAATAAAAAAACATACAAATTACCAAGTTCACAGACAATAAAAAGAGTAAGATTATGACACTAAATTTAGATGAAATGGATATATACATAGAAAAATAAATTTACTAAAACTAATACAAGAAGAAATAGAAAATCTAAGTAGTCTTACATATATTTTAAAGATTGAAGCCTTCTCAAAAAGACATCTCCAGAGCTAGATACTCACGTGGAATTCTTCTAAACATTTAGGGAAAAGCAATCAATGATCATATGCAAACTCTTCTAACAAGAGAAAAAAGAGACAATGTACGCTAGTTTGTTTTCAATACCAGTTACCAAAACCTGACAAAGCTATTAAAAGAAAGGAACATTATAGGGCAATTTTTCTCACGAACGAAGATGCAAGAATTTTAAACACGTATACATATTGTATGTATGTATATGTATGCAAGATAGATAACTATACTACCAATCTCTGTTAGTTCATTAAAAAGAACAGTTTATGCTGTCATTGTTTGATTGGTGATTTTTTTATGCCTAGATCTTGTAACCTGAACAACTATACTTTTTTTTTTTATTTTTGGTACCAGGGATCGAACTCACGACCTCACACTTGCCAGGCAGGCACTTATGCCGCTGAGCTACATCCCCAGGCTCTGAAAAGCTACTTCTAAAATGATGATATGCAATATATTAACTAGTGCTAATTTCCTACTTTTTTTGTGAAATACTGTATCATTTCTATCATTTTCTCTGTTTTGCTTTTTAAAATAAAAAAATCAGTGGTAATTAAAACTAAAAAAAAATTGTAAATAAAACATTACCAAGTTCAATCAAAAGATATATTTAAAAGTTGGTGCATTGTGACCATAAGGTTTATTTCAGGAATGCAAGATTGTTTTGACATCTGAAATATTCCACATTAAGAGGGAAAATATATGGCTATCTAAATAGATATAGAAAAGATAGTTCATAAAATTCAATATTCCTCCATGATTTAAAATATTCAGAATAAACCAGGAACAGAGTAAGCTTTTTGGTTTGATAAAGTTTAGTGACAAAATAGTGGGTGAAAACTGAAAGATTCCCTTTCTTTCCCATATTTAAGATGAAAACAGGAGTAACCACTATCACTTCTTCTATTCATTAAACTTTGTAACAGTGCTGACCTAGTTATGGCACTGTAAAGTACCATACAGGAAAATAATAATAATAATAATAATAATAATAATAATAATAATAATAAATAAAAGAAAACTCACTAATCACAGACTTTGTGGGCTTATTAAGAAAATTCTAAAGAATCTACAGATCAACTTACATGATCATCTCAACAGATTCTGAAGTTATTTAATAAAATTCAGCACAGATTAAATTTAAAAACTAATCATACAAGACTAGAACTCCCCCTCCAATAAAGGTGACATATTGAGAACATTACCTTTAAAGTCTGAACTAAAAGAAGTGACCTTTATCATTGCTATTAGTTAACATTATGCTAGATGTTCTAGTTAATCTCAAATAAAAAAGGTACAGTATGTAAGTTGCGAAGAAAGAAATAAAACTTATTTAGTTTCAACTAATATAATGCATACATAGAAAACCCAGTGCAAAATCACTCGGTTAGAAAGGTGCCTGAATGAAATATAATCAATATACAAAAATCAATTCCATTTCTATATAGGGCAACAAATAATTTAAAATGTAATTAAAAACACATACTATTTACACTATTTAGAACTATAAATTCCTTAGGAGTAAATACATCATTTCTTAGATTGATTTGGAGAAAATTCTTTAAAAATTTGAAAGATACTAAAACTACCCTAATAAGGAAAATTTAGTATGTTGTGATTTTGATTACTTATTATCATAAAGAGATGAGTTTTCTCCCAAATGACATATAGAGTCAAAGTAATTCCAATGTTTTAAACAGCTGTTTGAAAAATCTCAGTTGACTGTCTATTATATTGAAAAATATAAGTTGCTGTTTGTGGAACAGCAAAATGCCAAGAACAGCAAAGGCACTCCAAATGAAGTGAACAAAATAGAGCATCGAGACTTTTTACAAAGCTATAAAAATTAATGATGTTTATTATTAGTGTTAGGATAAATAAGCTTATCAAAAGAGTGTACTACAACCCCACAAAGTTACCCACAAATATGGAAATCTGATATATAACAGAAATGGCAAAAGCCTTACCCCATTACTACTACACATAGAAGAGAAGAGAACACAAAAAAACTTATGGGTAGAGCTAAACCTGTGCTAAATCTCTGCTTATATGAAAATATAAATGAATATAATAAACAAATATATTGCCACAGAAAATTGTCTGAAAACAAGTTAGATAAATTTCCACTTCAAGAAAAGAGAAAAAGATCAAATAAAATATACATGAAGTAAAAGAAAAGGAATAACATGTAGCAAAAATAAATGAAACAGAAAATCTGCACCATCCCCCAGCAACTATGGGTTACCAAGAGTAAAACCTTGGCTAATGATTTACCTCTTGCAATGAGAATGTCTTTCAGTAAATCATTAGGGTGTGTTTGCAATATTTTGGTTAATGCATACTATTATGGCTTGTTATTATATAGTTCATTACATTAACCTACTACTACTCAGTGGGAGAGTAGTTTTCTTCTGTTGGAAGATTCAGAATACTGGCAGGTTATCTTGACCTGGTGGTTTGTTTTTGTTTATTTTCTTTTTTAGCAGCATTTAATTTGGGGCCCTTTAATGCTTGCCTTGCTTATATCTTAAGAAAAGGAACCAACACACTTTTAAGCAGGAAAAATTCCTGTCCTGCAATTAAGTATGTATTACAACTATGTGGAATACTAATTAAATTTTTAGTTTTTGTTTTAGGACTTGGCTTCTAAGGCAAATGTGTTTTTCTGCTGCAGTTCTGTTCTCATTACATTTTATATCCCAACAGAGGTCTGGCTAGCAAAACAGCAGCCAGCTCTGGCTGGAATGCTGCAAACCAGATTCATAGATGGAAGCCCTAGGAAGACTCACTGCATCTCAACACAAGAGATCCAACTTTTGATGCTGCCTTGCATTGCTGCTTCTTGTCATTTTGCTTTCAGTAAGCAAAGCCTGTGGTTACTCTGATGGCATTTCACATTTTGCAATTGATGGAAACAAAAAGAATAAGTAAATTAGCTTTCTGGTGGCAAAGATAAAAACTTTGAAAATTCTAGACTATCTTATTCTTCCCTGTTTTAAATACATAATAAAAAAACACTTTGCCATAAAATTATATATTCCCTTGAAACAAGCAAATATTTCCCGTGAATACTTTTGGCCCTATTGAAATATTTTTCCCACTCAGTTCAGTTTTGTGAGTTTAGTAACATTTATTTTTACTTATTAAATTATAAGTGTAAAGAAATTTTTTATTTTTAGCATTCACTGGCATTAATGAGATGAATTTGATAGATTGGCATGCTATCATTAGAATGCTTATTATATTAATTTTTTAGTTAACCTACAATAATTTTATATTTGGATCTATAAAAGTACATAATTATAGTATGTATTTCCAAAAGCACCAACGTATCTGTCTCTCTGAGGAGAAATAGAAACATATTTTTAAGATGACTGTTAATCATGGTTAAACACAATTATAGCTCAAAAGTTCCACATGTAGGCTATGTATATTATCTGAACTTTGTATTTAACTAAATAAGAAAAAGTCAACTGACTTGCTGTATTCAATACTACTATGTGACTCTGCATTTTTAAAATCCATAATGTATAAAAGATGAAAGTAATAAACAATTCAAAACTGAACAATTACATAACACTATAATTGTCAGCTTTAAGAAAAATATGCCTCACTTCTGACTTTCAAAAAAAGCATATCCCTAAGTCTCAAAAATCACAGTAAGAACTCAAACTCTGAATTTAAAGCATACATTCTGGCCTGTTATAAATCAGTTAATTTTTGCAATTTAGCTTGAAATAAAATTAATATAAAATTTACTCCATCAAAGAGTAAAATTCAGTGGTCGTAGTATATTCAATGTTTTATAGCCATGACTACTTAATTTTAGAATATTTTTGTCACCCCAACCTGTTTATTTTAGAATATTTTAGAATATTTTGTCACCAGAAGTGACCTGTTAGCAGTCACTTCTGATAGCCTCCTTTCCCTTTCTCCTGGAAGCAGCTAATCTACTTTATGTCTGCTTGGATTAATGTATTCTAGACATTTCATGTAAATGGAGTAAAGGTAGTTGTAGTCTGTGTTACTCAGCTTTAACATTGCTGTGATGAAACAGTCAACATCCACAACTTAAAGGAGAGGTTTAATTCGGTTCATAGTTTCCATCCATGTTCAGATAGCTCCAAGGCAGAAATGTGGTAGAAGGGTGTAGTGGAATGAAGATGCTAACTTCATGGTGGCTAAGAAGCAGAGATGATGAGCAAAAGCCAGAGTGAGAGATACATCCTCCTTGGGCACACCTCCTGTGATGCATGATCTCCAACTGGGGCCCAACTCCCAACAGCACATACACCTGGGAACTCATCAACCAATTACTCTGCAGAGTATAATGCCCTTATGGTCCAATCACCTTCCAAAAGACCTCACCTCTGAACTCATGAAACTTTGGAGGCATATTTTAGATCTAAACCACAACTTTCAAGAGTTTGATGTTCATTTGATTATGCAAACTATATTCATTCCATCTTTAAATGCTGCCAAAGTCTCAACAGTTCCATTGTTATTCACAGTCCAAGGTTAAAGTCTCTTTTAAGTCTCAAGGCAAATTCTTAACTCTAAGCCCCTGTAAAAAAAATAAAGTTAAATGCTTCCATCATAAAATGGTCAAGGGTAAATATTCCCATTCCAAAAGGGAGGAATGAGAGCAGAGAAAAAAATCAGACCAAAGACCACAATACCCAGCAGGGAAACCAAACCATTAGGTCCAGTAGATACACGTCCAGCACCAGCTGGGGTGCAAAGTGGTGAGTCACTGAGTCCAAAAGGAACTGAGCAGTCTTACCCCTGTGGCCTTGACAGTTGTAGCCCACATAGGCTCTCTTCACTGCCTGTGGCTTTTCTCAGGAAATGTTCTGTGTTTCTGGCATCTCCATCTTCCTGGGATCTTCACTGCAGCTTCAGTTTCACCCTCATAATTTTACGCATTGTCATCTCAGGAACTACAGGCAGAAACTGGCGCTTATACCTTATATTGCCTGGCCTTCCAGAATTTCCTCTGAAATCTAGGGGGAAGCCTTTGTGATCCCACAACTCCTATATTTTGTTCGCCTATGTGAATGATGCCAAGATCTGCCACCAGCTTAAGCATTAGCCTGGATCCTTTGAACCACAATTCCAGTTAACTGTGCCTGGATGACTGAAAGCAGGAAAACTTTCCTGTGTGGCCCTGAGTATGCATGACATACTGAGGCTCTCTTTTCAAAGTCTTTCAAAGGAGCTTACCCATTTCTACCCTTGAGCCTGTGATAGCTTAAGTCTGGCCGATTCCTGAGATGTGCTCAAAGCCTCTTTTCTATTGTCCCTGTGAAAAGTTCTAAGTGTCTAAAAACTGATTCTAATCTGTTCATCGACCACATCTTCTGTGGCCCCAACTTCACTCATGCTTCATTCTGGCCAAATTTCAAAGTTTCCAAATGTTCTGGCTCTGCTCTTGCTCCAAATTTTTACTGTAAATCTGGTAAAAACAGCTAGCAATACTCATACCATAGACTAAATGTTCTGTCTTGAAATTTCCTCCACCAGGTTAATTAGCCCAGCATTTTAAATTCAGTCTCATACCAAGTTTTAGGACTTGGGCAAAACATAGCTCTTTGCCAGAATGTAACAATATGGCTTCTATTCCAGTTCCCAAGAGTTCTCATTTTCATTTTTACTTCATGAACCTGGCAATTACTTGACCCATTTTTATCAGTATTCTGGTCTTCTGCCCTCCCATCATACCTGGCCATCAAGTTTGGCTCATATAATTAGAGAACTTCTTAGCTCACATCTCCAAGCTTTTCCAAACTCCTCCTATAAGCCAGTTCCAAAGGATTCTGAACCACCTAGTCAAGAATAGTCATACCAACAACTGCTTTGTGGTATCAGTTTTCTATATTAACATTCCTGTTGCTGGGACAAAATATTTAATACCCTTGATTTAAAGGAGAGACCAACTTGGCTCATGGTTTCAGAAGGCCTAGTCCACATTTGGGTGGCTCTAAGGCAGAAACATCATGGCAGAAGGGTTTAGTACAACAACAGTGCTAACTTCATGGTAACTAGGAAGCAGAGAGAACAAGCAAGAAGCAGAGTGAGAGACATACTCTTGTAAGGCACAACCCTAGTGACCCATCTCCTTCTACTGGCCACTAGCTCCTAACAGCATATTCTGCTTGGAACTCATCAATAGTTTAATCTACAGCTAAATATAGTGCCCCCCAGTATCTAATAACTTTCCAAAAGCCCTGCCTATGAACACATGGAAGTTTTGGGGAGCCATTTACTTTATTAACTTTTTTTTTTTGAGACAGGGTCTCACTATGTAATTTAGGTTGTCCTTGAATTCAGTCAGGCTGTCCTTGAACTTGAGGCAATCTTTCTGCCTTGGCCTTCTGAGGGCTAGGATTATAGATGTGAGCCACTGAGAGAGGAGATCACCTCCTTAGTTGAAGCTGGACAACTATGGGCTAACTGCACAGCTAAGCGGCTTTGGGAAATTGATGTAACTGCATTTCTGGAAGAGACTGAGGGACCCCAGTCACATATGGGTTTAGCTGTGAGGTAAACATCAGTGGAGTACAGCAGACTTGGAAAGCTTGTCTAAAGTTCCTGCCTCCATGATCACTGCTTTTGCTTCTATAGCTTTGCTTTGTGTTGATTTCCAGTGGAAAATTACCCCCATATGATGGAAACAACATAAAAGCAGAAACAGGGCTCCTGGGTGGACACTAGTCACTGAGGCATGCCAGCCATAAATCGCCCTTTCTCCTGCTCCGTGTCTGAGTGGCTTTGTTTGGGATCCCCAGTCTCCTGCTTCACCACCATGCCTGGCTATGGAGGGGTCCATTTTATTTCTAAACCATAACATAGCCTTTTGTGTCTGACTTATTTCAATTAACATAATTGTTTCAAGATTCAACCCACTTGTAGCATATTTCAGTTCTTTACTCCTTTTTAAGAATAAATAACATTTCATTGCATGAATACATCACATTTTGTTTATCCTTTCATTAGTTATTGGATGCTTGTGTTTTTTCCACTTTGGGGTTATAATAAATGCTGCTTTAAATGTTTGTGTATATTGTTCCCAGGACTCTTGGTGTATTGAACTGCTAGTTTATATAGTGTTAACCAGCTTTCCCAGTCAGCTGTGCTACAAAACCTCACACCTACAATACAAAGAAGAGGGTTAATCTGGCTAATGGTTTCGTGGGATTCAATGTGTAACCTACTGGTTTCCACGCAGGAAAGTCATGGTGAAATGAAGATGCTTAGTTCATGGCACCCTGGAACAGAGCCAGGGACACTGCTGAGAGAAATGGGCCAGGGATCATGTATAGTGTGCAAAAATCATGCCTCACAACCCACCCAGAGTCACTCAAAAGTGTGCTTTACTAATCCCCTGGGAAACTCTTTCTTTCTTTCTTTCTTTCTTTCTTTCTTTCTTTCTTTCTTTCTTTCTTTCTTTCTTTCTTCCTTCCTTTCTTTCTTTCTTTTCTTTCTTCTCTTTCTTTCTCTTTTCTTTCTTTTCTTCTTTCTTTTCTTTCTTTCTTTTTCTTTCTTTTCCTTCTTTCTTTCTCTTTCCTTCCTTCTTTCCTTCCTTTCCTTTCTTTCTTTCTTTTTTTTGAGACAGGGTCTCATTATGCAATTCAGGTTGGCCTTAAGCTCACTTTGTAGCCCAGGCTGGTCTCAAATTAGCAACAATCCTTCTGCCTCAGCCTCTGAGTGCTGGTATTACAAGCATGTGCCACCGTGTTTGGCTCCCTTGGGGCATTTTTTAACACAGTCAAGTTGATGTATCATAATTAACAGCCACATATGGTGACTCTGAATTTTTAAGGAACTGTCACATTTTCTCACCAGCTATACTATTTTACATTTCTTCCAGTAGACTAGGAGGGTATTAATTTCTTTGCATCCACACCAACTTGTTATCTTTTTAAGATTATTAATATTATACTCAATGTGGTATGTGTGAAGTAGTATCTCATTGTGGTTTGGATTTGCATTTCCTTAATGACTAATATAGAACATATTTTCATATGCTTATTGACCAGTTGTACATCCTCTTTGGAGGAATTTCTACTTAATCCTTTACATATTTAAAATTCAGTGGTCTTTTTTTTTAGTTATAAGAGTTATAATCTGAAGGTGTATTTTCTTGATTCATGGCCTTTGTCAAATACATGATTTGCAAATATTTTCTCCAATTGTGTGGGTTGTCTTATCATTTTCTTGATGGTGTCCTTTTTCACACAAATTTTAAATTTTTATTAGCAAAATCCAGTTTTTCTCTTTGGATTCTTGTGCTTTTAGTGTCATTTAATAGAAACTTTTGCCCTGACTGGGCCACGGAAATTTACACTTATATTTCCTTCTGAAATTTGTATGCTTTTAGCTCTTAAATTCAGGTTTTTCCATACATCTGAGCAAACTGTTTAATCAGGCAGGAAATGTAATACATTTAGTTATTGCAGCACCATATGCTAAACAGACTATTCCTTGTCTCACAGAATGGCTTTGGCAGCCTTGTTAAAAATAAAAAGTTACAAAAAATCAATTAAGCATAGATGTATCTGCTTATTTCTGAACTTTAAATTCTACTCCAGGGAACTACAGATGGCTCCTGGCTTATGATAGCCTAACTTATCAAATTTTCAACTTTATGATGGTGAAAAATTGATATGCATTTACTAGAAACCATACTTCCAAGTTTTAATTTTTTTAATTTCTTCTGGACCAGTAATATGTTGTACCACTATCCTCTCAGAGTTGGAGAGCAGCAGGGAGTTCCAGTTCACAGTCTGTCATATGATCAGGGGAGTAAACAACCAATACTTTAATAGTGGTCTGTCCTGCTAGTTCTGTTGTTCAGTAAATTAGGTGTATCAAATGCATTTTTTGCTTACTAATACTTTTAATTTACATTGTTTATCACGATGTAAACCCATAGTAAGCTGAAAAGCATCTGTATGTATCCATCTTCATGCCAGCACCACACTGTTTTGATTACTGTGGCACTGTAATATGTTTCAAAATTAAGCACTCATGTCAGATGGGTGGCACCCTTCGTCCATGTGAGCAAGCACATCTGCCCCAGACAGGTGGTGCCTACCTCCACGTGAGGAAGCAGACTGATGCTGGATGAGTGGTGTCCTTCACCCACACAAGCAAGCAGGCCTATGCTGGTATGCAGTATCTCCTGTCTCCCATGAGAACAAGCAGACCCTGCCCCTGGACTAGTGACACTCATCCCCCATGCCAATAAGCATGCCTGCACCACAGGCACAGCAGGACTGCAACCACTCACCAACTCCAAACCACATCTACATTTGCTTCCCCATGGAAAGAGGCAGCAGAGATATGGAATAACCAACCAACCTGATCCTGGATAAGGACAATGCTCACAGATAGAAGGAAGCAACCAGACTGCAACCCCCTCCCTATGGCCTACATCCAGCACAGAACAGGGGACTGAAAGTCGTTCCCATCTACCTATAGGAGCAAGGACATGCCTTGGCTTGGATGGTCACCACAGTTGGAAGGGAGTGGACATAGTAGCCTCTGGTAGAAGGAAGGCACTTCAAAAACCCTTAGGTCCTACAGGTAGGCAGAGAAAATTGTGACTGGTGGATGCCAAGACTGCAGATCTTAGAAAGAAACTACAGTCAGTAACACAGTAATTTTTTAATTCATTTTTTACATTTTTCTATTATTTTTATCTTTCCTTCATTGGGGTTGGGGGGGTAGAGTTTCTTTTTTTCTCTTTTAGTTTTTCTTTCCTTTTTTTCTCTTTCAACTTTTTTTCTCTTCCTTCATATCTTCTATTTTGTTGTTTACCTTTTTCATTTCCTGCAACTGTTCTTTATCAATAATTTTCTTTCACTCCTCAATAGGATTCCCTGTCTCGCTTTCCTCTCTTCCTTCTCATAGTACTTTTAAAATTTTGCCTTTCATTCCCTGGACCCTCACTCCTTCTACCTTCACTAGTATAACTACTAAGCTTTTGAATCTCCAGATACTAGTTAACTATCGCTATTGCTATTGCTATTGAACACTGTTCTATTGTTGGTAGAGGAAAAGTTGTTTCAATTAATAGGTATTTACTTTTGGTCAGTATTTGGTTTGTCTTAAAATTTACACTACAATTATAAATTTCTTTTCTGTAGTTAAGGGTAGTGCAATACTGGTCTTTAGAGCTCATCAATATTCAGTTTATATTTGACATTATAATTGATGCTAATTTCATTAGTATAGCCAAGGTGACATGGCTGATGCTATTAATTGGTTTTTGTGGGATGGCAATGTCTGGATTGCCTTAGAATCAATGGACTTAATAGGTATCTACAGAGTATTCCAACTAACAACAGAATATACATTCTTTTCAGCAGTACATGCAACTTTCTCCAAAACAGACCACATACTAGCCATTTACTTCAGCTTGCTTGAAGTAAATGTAAAATAATTGAAATTACACCATGTATATTATCACATCGTAGTGAAATGAAGTTAAAAATCAAAGCAATTATTCAAAAGCATAGAAACTAAACAATATACTCTTAAATAAACAAAGAGTTACAGAAGAAATCAAGAAAAAAAGAAGAGTTTCTAGAACTAAAAGATAATACCAGAACAACATACCAGAACTTATGGGACACAATGAAAGCAGTTCTAAGGAGGAAGTTTATAGTTGTGAATGCCCACATCACAAAAATAGAGTGAGCCCAAATAATACCCTAATGATGCATGGCCCTAGGAAAACAAGAGCAATTCAAATCTAAAGGTAATACAAAGGAAAAAAAAAAAGGTACAAGGAAGGAAATTACAAAGATCAGAGCAAAAATCAATGAAATTGAGAACAAAGAATTAATGAATCAAAGAGTTGGTTCTTTGAAACAATAAAATAGACAAACCGTTAGCCAATCTAACCAAAAAGAAGAAAGAAAGGACCCAATTCAATGCATTTTGAAATGAAAAAGAGGAAATCCTGGTGAACAAAGACAAAATCCAGAAAATTATTAGCAACTGTTTCACAAATATATGTTAAAAAATTGGAGAACTCAGAAGAAATGGAGATTCTTAGATGCATATGAATTGCCATATGAACAAAGAAGATTTAAAAACTTTTCTTATCATGTACTACACTAAAATCAAAATGGATCAAACAACTAAATGTTAAAATAGAAAGAATTAACTTGTTGCAAGACAAAATAAGTTAAACTGGAAGTCAGTAGGCAGAATCTTTCTGAACAGCACCCTGATTATACAGGAAATAGTATCAAAAATCAACAAACAGGTCAAATTAAAAAGCTTCTGCACAGCAAAAATAACAACGAATAGAATGAAAAGACAACCTACAGAAGGGAAAAATTTTTTTTTAATTTTAAAGAGAATAGAACAAAACAAAACAAAGCAAAACAAAACAGAATAGAGTCAAACACAACATAGCATTTCAGAACAGAACACTGCAAGCTATACAGGTCTTCAAAACATAACAATAGGAGATTAACAATGGCTACCATAGTGTCTCTTGCCCAGAAGGGAAAACTTTTTGCCAGCTATTCCTCACAAACAGGATTGATATCTAGATTATATAAAGAATCAAGAAAAAAATTAAGACTTCTCAATATAAAACACTCAATCAAAAAATTGGCAAGTAAAATGAATACACACATTATAGAAATACAAATGGCCAATAAGTACATAAAGAAATGTTCAACAGGGCTGGGGACTTAGCTCAGTGGCACCTGTAGGGCAAGTGTGAGGTTGTGGTTGTAAATTTGATCCCTGGTATCAAAAAAAAAAAAAAAGAAAGAAAAAAGAAAAAGAAATAGAAATGCTCAACATGGCTACCAGAGAAATGCAAATTAAAACAACATTGTGACTCCATTTTATCCTGGAGACAATTGCTATCATCAAGAAATCAAATAAAACAAATACTAGTGAGGATGTGGGGAAAAGGAACCCTCGTGGGTGGGAATACAAATTAGTACGACCACTAGGGAAATTAGTATGAAGAGTCTTCAAAAATATGAAACTAAAAATTCCATTTGATTCAGCTGTAACTCTTCTAGGTTACCTTCCCAATTTAAAGACATCATATCACAGTGCTACATGCATACCCATGTTTATAGTACATTTCATAATACTAAATCTTAGAAGCAGTCTACATATCTATCATCAGATGAATGGATAAGGAAAATGTGGTATTTGTACTATTCTGCCATAAAAAAGATAAACTTGAGCCACTTGTATGAAAATGGATGTACCTTGAGACCATAATGTTAACTGAAATAAACCAGATATTTAAGCTTAAATATCACATGGTTTGTCTATGAGAAACCCAAATTATAAATAAAGAGAAAAGTAAATCATAACAGGAAGCAGGAAGATGCCTTTTCTCAAAGGGGAAGGGCATCAAGAGATGGAAGGAGGGGAGACTGAGGGGAAGAAAGAGATGGAGGAGAGAAAGGGGATGAAAAAAGGATTTAGATGTGTTACGTACATGTATAGATTTCACACAATGAATGCAAACATTATGGATTGCAAACTTGTACAAAAAAAAAAAAGGGGATCAAGAGATGGATGGAGAAGAGGAAAGGGGATGCAAAAGGTAGTTAAGATGTATTATGTATATGTACCAATTTCCCACAAGGAATGCAAACATTATGTACAACAAACACCCTAATAAAAAAGATCTGAAAAAAATTGAGAAGTTTTAAGGTTGTTTTGATTAGTCACAGTCCTCTGTGTTTCTATATAAATTTTAGGATCAGCCTGTCCATTTCCAAAAGAAAAAATTGGTGGATGGAATTTTTTCAGAGATTATATGGAATCTATATATCAATTTGTATTGTATTGGCACCTTAAATCTTATTTCTATTTATTTAGGTCATCTTTAATAAGATTATACTGATGTCAAATACAAAGAGTTTAAAATGAAAACTATGCAGTGTATAGAAAACTAAGGATTACACTAATGACTACCACTTATGATCTTTTATTCTGACTTACTTCTCAAGGTCTTATGATGTACTACATTCTGCCTGCCGGTTTTTCATAAGATTATCCCAATTTTATCCTATGTTATACTTTCTTTTTCATAAGTGAATTTTCCAAAACTGCATTGATACACAAAAAATTACAAAGATTGTTTAATTTTTATTTGAGAAAACAAGGTAAAAAGCAAAGTACATTTTTTCTTAGAAAACAAAGGAATCATTAATGTCAAGGTCAATTGTTTTTCATAGCAAAAATAAATTATGTACAATTTAAGCTCCTGGTTTGTATTATAATTCTTTATATATACACACATACACACATATTTCATATATGTTCACTGAAGGTAAAGAATAAATCACAAATTTCCACTAGAGCGGATGACCTGTAGCCACTTCTTTTCCAACATAATTTATAATAGTTTGAACACTAGATCAAAGTTGTCAATTAGATTTAGGTTCCACATTGTATGACAATTGCTATCTGTTAGCATTACACATGGCTCAGGGTGATTACATACCTAAAACTGAAGTGCCAAGTTCTACGTTGCATCTATCCAACACTTTCTCAGGCTTTCAAGGCTTATTCATTTTTCTTTTTTTCTTTCTTTTGGATGAGTGTATTTTTAAAATCACATTAGAAATGTGTAGCCAATTATGTGCTACATGTGAAAGTAAAACAGAAAAGAGAATACTGCTAAGCCTACCAGTAGCACAATTCACTGTTTTTTGTTGTTGTTGTTGTTTTTCTGTCTTCTAACAACCTTTGAATACAGTTATTTTGGGAAAAGAGCTGTAAGCTGGGTTCAAAAAAGCTATCTGGTACACACACACACATAATAAATAACAAAGCAAATAAATCTTCAGATATTACTATAGAGATATTACTATAAGAGAGTTAATGTACTTGACTGTTGAGAAGTTTTTATATAGCATTAATTTAGAACTAGTATTATAAAAAAATCTCTCAAACCTTTCATACTACTTTTTGTCACATACTTATGCTCCAGAATAAAGAACAGATATGGAATAATACTCAGTTCAACATTTATTTACAGATATGGAATAATACTCAGTTCGACATTTATTTATTTACACATTATTGGAGAACAAAAGAACAATCTTATGATTTATAGAAAACTAATTCTCAAATCTCAAAGTAGAGATCTTGAGCATAAAAACAAAACAACCATTAGTGTTTAGCACAGTCAACAGATAATCAGGACAGCAGTGTCTGCACTTGCTGTGGCGATCTGTGTAGAATGTTCTCTGGGTCTCTATATTCATTGGCTGGATTCATGACCGCCGCATACACCTCACCATAGGCTCTGCAGACCAGTTCTGTAGACTGTTTTACGATCTGCTCTCTGTGATAAGCAAACAAAATATGAACACCTCATCTGAAAAGAAAATATCCACTAAGACCTGTAAGAAAATTTCATATTTGAATCACTGCATTTTATTCTGTATTTATCATGGCACCATTTGAAAAATCATTGTACAACTACATAAATTACTTTCTTGATTTGGGGATGAAAGGTATTTTTAAATGTTTATTGCTTATTAAAGTCTTCCTCATTACTATGTAGATACCACAGGGCTGGGACTCTGTTTTCTTCACTCACTGTGTTATTTTTAAGGCTGGAACATTGCCTGGCATATACAGATGCTCCTCACTCATGACAGGGTTACATCTAATAAACCCAATGTAAGCTGAAAATATCACAAGTTGAAACCAAAGTTAATAACCTGATCTACTGAACATCACAGCTCAGCCTAGCTTACCTTAAACATGCTCAGAACACATTAGCCTGAAGTTGGGCAAAATCATCTAACTTATTCTATCACAAATAGGCCTATTCTATTATAATAAAATGTATTCTATAATGAAACATTGAGCATTTCATGCCACTGACTGAACATAGTATGCTGTTGTTTACCTTTGTAATTGTGAATCTGACTGGGAGCTGCAACTTATTATTGCTCAGTATCCTGACAGACTATCATACTGCTAGTGTATGAAAAGATCACAATTCACATTTTCTACTCCATGTATACCACTTTCACATCATCATGAAGTTGAAAAACTGTAAGTCAAACCTTTTAGGTCCAGACTGTAGACTGTTAAGCTATGATCCAAAGCCAGTGTATTAATTGTGCAAAAATGATTTAATACCACCTAAACCTTAAATAAAGAATATTTAAATATATCAACACTTTTATCTCAGAAAAGCTTAAACCTGCTCATTCACCTAAAGGTCCTATACTAATACCACATGTCCTAGATTTCTAAAAGTTGCACAAGTTTTCAAAATGAGAATAGGTAGAAAGATGATGCACTGAGTAAATTCTCTGAGCACAGTGGGATGACTGATGCTACTGGCTGCATTAACATATTCTGATGGAAGGGAATTAGCAGAAATTGGTTTGGAAATTACTTAACTAGATGAGAACTCAGATATTTCTTAATCTACTTTGATTCCCTACAATTAATTAAACTTAATAATGAATTCATGAAAAGGATGCATAAATTACTTTTCATAATGAAACAGCTGAAAATACTATAAATGGGTGTATTTAAAATTTGTGAAACATGTATTTAATAACCATTTTGGAACGAGTTAGACACTAAATTTTAAAAATAGTGTTTTCAGTTCCTGAAAGAATATAAAATTTTTGGGGATACACAAAGCATTTATTACACTTCATATTTTATATAAGAACATAGAAATGAGATTATTCCCTCTTCTTTTTACAAACACAGGTTTTATTCTTCCTTAAAGGCCAAATTAATGACTAAAATTAAATAAAGAATTAAAAAAGCATCATAATAATCTCCTGGATATTTGTTGTTGTTTTCAAGAGTTTCATATCCTGTATTTTTAATAAGTAAAGAAACATTTAAAAAACAATACATCACAAGCAGTAAGGTTGATCCCAAAAATGGTTTAGCACTTAAAAATCACATAATGCAACTTATCAGCATAATAATCACATCGACAGATGCTAAGAAAGCATTTGACAAAAATCCAACATCCATTCCTGGTGAAAACTAAGCAAATGAGGAATTGAAGTAAATTTTCTTTTTCTTTTTTTTTT
>RJWT010011188.1:0-23521 GCA_004365215.1 Cuniculus paca
TTTACTGTAGTAATCTGTCTTAGATTTGAGGTTCTCCAAATTTTTACTTAGGGTATCTTTAATATCTCATTAATATTCTTTGCTTTCTATTAGTGTCTCAGTATATTTAAGTTAATAATTTTTAATCTACAGGAGGTCGAGTTACAAAAAACTGACCCATAATAATAAAAGATGTCTCGAAAAATTTCTAAAGAATCAAAAAAAGTGAACATCTCTAGTTCTCTGGAATCTGAAGATATTAGTTTAGAAACAACAATTCCTACAGATGATATTTCCTCTTCTGAAGAGCGAGAAGGTAAAGTCAAAATCACCAGACAGCTAATTGAACGGAAAGAACTACTTCATAATATTCAGTTACTGAAAATAGAGTTATCTCAGAAAAATATGATGATTGACAATTTGAAAGTGGATTATCTTACAAAGGTAAGAGCAAATATAAATTTGATTATTTGTATGCTTTGTTTTCTTTAGGCCGCAGATAAATAAGAATTATATATTTTCTTTAAACTTTAGATAAATAAGAATATACTTAGTCCAGGACAGCCTTTTAGTACTTTGAAAGATAGCGTGATTTAATATGAGAAGGGGTGAATTCTGTAGGCTCAATCTTTAACTTCTAGCACTGTGTGAGGTGTAGATTTTCTTAGGTATCATTTCTAACCAAGCTGTTGTCTACCTCACTGACCGTGACTAGTTTGGCAAGAAAAATTAAGATCATAATTATACATTCTATATCATCCTTTGCCCTAGAAATTTGATTTCTTTGGTTGGTACCTTTCCATTTGCTGATTACTGTGTTTTTTTTCTTTTCTTTTTTTTTTTTGTCATGTGTGATTATTTATAGTTATAAAGCAGTTTCTGTAAAACCTGGTAAAGTTTTCACTAACCCTAAGAAAGATTAAATAGACAGTATATTTATATATATAAATATATATTATATATATATATTTTTTTTTTGAGACAAGGTCTCTCTATGCAGTTCAGGTTGTCCTTGAGCTCACTTTTTAGCTCAGGCTGGTCTTGAACTTGGAACAGTCCTCCTGCCTCAGCCTCCCAAGTGCTGGGATTACAGGCGTGCACCACCATACCAGGCCAGACACTATATTTCTGTAGGCCTAACTGACTTATTTTTTTGGTATTGTCTCTTTTAATAGACTAGGAGGACAGGGACATATTTGTGTTGCTGTTGTGTATCTAGCATTTAGAACACTGCCTGTTACCTTTTTAAATGAAGACCAATCCCTGTTTTGCTCTTGATGAAACAAAACCCCAGGGTGGTTAATGGCAGACCCAAAGCCATTGAGATGGACGTGAGGGTACCAGATAGGATTCAGATCTAAAAATCCGAAGCCCATACTCTGCAAAAGTGAATATCCAAACATTTCCTTTTAGGTGTCCTACACTGTCACCTCCTTAGATTCAGCCACTTGGTACATTGTCAGTGGATCCACTAGTTTCCTGTGCCTATTACTTTTCTTTCTTTCTTTTTTTTTTTTGCGGCACCAGGGATCGAACTCACGACCTCGCACTTGCCAGGCAGGCACTTAGGCCACTGAGCTAAATCCCCAGCCCTTGTCTTTTTGAGACAGGGTCTCACTATGCCGTTCAGGCTGGCCTTGAGCTCACTTTGTAGCCCAGGCTGGTCTCGAACTCACAACTATCCTCCTATCTCAGCCTCCCGAGTGCTGGGATTACAGGCGTGCACCACCAGGCCTGGCTCCTATTACTTTTCTCATGTTACTTTTGCTCCATAGTGCTATTTGGTTCATGCATCTCTACTTCTCAGGATTTCCTTTAATGCAATTCATTAAAAAAGGCCTGAGTTAATTTCCTGTTACATTAAAAAAAAATCCTAATGAAAAACCCAGCTATTCTCCTTCTGGGTATCTTCCCAAAAGAATTAAAGACATCATACCAGTGCTCACTTCGGCAGCACATATACTAAAATTGGAACAATACAGAGATTAGCATGGCCCCTGTGCAAGGATGACACGCAAATCTGTGAAGTATTCTATATTTTTGGGGCTGAGGATTTAGCTCAGTGACTGAAGTGCTTGCCTGGTAAATGTGAGGTCATGAGTTTGATCCCCAGTATCCAAAAAAAAAAAAAAAAAAACATACCGCAGTGATATATGTGCACCCACGTTTATAATAGCCAAATCTTGGGAACAACCTAACTGCCCATCAACTGAGGGATGGATAAAACAGATGTGGTATTTTTCTACAATGGAGTACTACTCAGCCATAAAAAATGATAAACTGGACACTTATAGGCAAATGGATGCGCCTTGAGAACATGCTCATTAGTGAAATAAAACATGTGTAAACATCATATTGTTTCATTAGTGTGACAAGCTGAAAGACAAAAACTAATGAAAAAGCATGTAATTTTTGGTCATCCTATATTTAAATAATTGAACTGGTAAGCGGTTAAGTGCTATCTTAGTTACTTTTCTTGTTACTGAGACAAAATACCCAACATCCAAAGTTAAAGGAGAAAGGTTTATTTGGCTCACAGTTTGTAGAGCTTTCAGTCCATAGTCTACTGGCTCCAAGGCAGTGTGGCATGGCAGATGAGAAACAGTCCATGGCAAGCAGGCAAGTGAGAGCACATTGGCCCTCTTTCTGTTCCTTGTATTTTATGAGGGCTACTTGCCCTAGGGTGGGTACCCACATTCTGAATCTTAGCCAGAGCTATGCCAAACTAATCAGTGGACTGATTTAGTAATCACACACCTCGAATCCCAGCATCATCACACACTCTTAGATCCAAATGCCTCTAAAAACCCCTTTCCCTATGAACATACGAGGCTTTGGAGGGACATCTAGACACAAACTATAGCAAGTGCTATATTTACTGCATCCAGACCTACATTTTCTTTGGCCTCTTTTGTTTGCCACTTGTAATGTACTTGATTATCAATAGCTTTTATTATTTTCCAGTTTTACATTATAGAAATGAGGACAGATTCATGACAGGCTGTCTAGTATAACAGATCACAGTTACAGTTCTAGGTACACACTTGGGAAGTGAGTTTCAGCCTTACCAGTTGCCTTAGGCAAATTCCTTCACTTTTTTTATTCCTTGATCACATGTAAAATAATAGTGATGTACTGTATTTACTTCATAGAATTAATTGTCAGGAAGCTTAATGCATGTAGGGTCATAGACATCTTATGTGTTGTAAAATATACTTACATTATTATGATTAATTATAAACAGTACACTTTTAACTATACTTATTCAACACTATTTTATTGTTTTTTGTGCACCCCATCCCCCAGTGCTTAATAGTTTTTGGGGTGGTTTTCTAGTTACACTGCAAGTATAGAAGACTGATTTAGTCATATTCCTGAGCTGATGATACATAATAATCATTGATTCATGCAAGGCCATTGTTCCCTTTATCCTTTTTATTTCCGTAGTTCCTTTTCCTTTCTCTCACCCTATGTAACTATTTTAATGCTTATCCTTTTGTTTATGTGTATTTTTGAGAATGGATATTTTTGATTTTTTCTTCACAAAAGTGTAAGTTACATATTTTGTTTTTATGCTTAACTATTTTAATGCTTATCCTTTTGTTTATGTGTATTTTTGAGAATGGATATTTTTTATTTTTTCTTCACAAAAGTGTAAGTTACATATTTTGTTTTTATGCTTTATTTCTTTTTTTCTATTGAATAATTTGGTTTTCTTTTTGATGGGGGATTTTGGTGGTACTGGAGATCAAACTCAAGGCTTTGTATATGCTAGATAAGCCCTTTACTACTGAACTACCCTCCATCCCTATTGAGCTGTTTTAAAAAATCATGCAGATTGTTGTATGTACTCTATTCCTTTGATTCCAGTTCTTAACAGTTCTGTCTGTCTACCAGTCCATCTATGCACTTCCACAATGATAGGCACACAGGTTGCCTCTAACTTTTGCTGCCACAGCGTAGGACTGGCTTTCTTTAGACATTTCTCTTCTGGTTCTCTATGAGCATTCTTTCCCATACACATAAGCACACATATATTCTTTGACACACACATATATAAATATAAATATAAATATATATATATATTTAGTTTAGATTCACTGTTAGATTCTCTGCAGAGTAGCTGTGGTATTCTACATTCCCAGTATTTTGCCTATTAAATGAGTACTAGGATTATTCTGCTTGGAAACCCCTTAGTAATAAGGGAAAAACCAGTCTTCCATAATTCAAATCTGAATTATAAGATGTATCATCACATGTATTTTAACAAAAAATGCCATTTGAGCTGTTATGTGTCATAAATTATATTTCACTCTAATTTTAAATGTTAAAATGTGAGAAAGTGAGCGTCTGGATCTATTAAAGAATATAAGCTGGGTGCAGTGGCGCATGCCTGTAATCCCAGCACTTGGGAGGTTGAGGCAGGAGGATCACTGCAAATTCTAGGCCAATATAGGCTACAAAGTGAGTTCAAGGCCAGCCTGAACTATATAGTGAAACCCTGCCTCAATAAAGACTGCCCCCCCCAAAAATATTTTTAGCCATTAGTATTTTCCAAATCATTACTGGGGCTAAAAAGATTAAAATAATCTATTTTACTATTACAAAAAGCAATTTTCCTTCCCGGACTGGTTGGAAGTTATAGAGAAGGAAGACTTCTGCTGTGTGTAAGACCGTTACTGCTATTTAACATTTAAATGACATGGCTTTAAGTTACTGAGTTTCTTGTTATTGGATACATTTAAGTAGCTCTGGATATTTAAGTGAAATGAATTTTATTAGTTGTTTCTGCTCTTGAAAGAGAGTGAACCAACTGTCCAAGGTTTCAGGGATTCTGTTCAGCAGTTAGCATCAAACTTGGAAACTGGTGGCTGCTGGTGACAAAAGACACCTGGCATGATTACTGCTAGATATTGGAAGCCCAGATTCCTTTTAACTTTTTGGAATGTGATTCTCACCTCAAAACCTTAAGATAATTGATCTGCCTCCAGTGTTGTGTTCATGTTACAGGTGGTAATAAGGAGAAGGGTGATAAGAAAAAGGGGCATTTATCATGAGTCAGTCCCTTTAAAGAGTTCCCCAGAACTAAAGCCAGTGACCCCAATAGACTGGAATTATACAGCATGACCGCCTCTGTGAATACAGGATGGGAAGCTGGGAAGTATAAACTTTTTATTATTGTTACTAAAAAGTCTAGGCTTAAGTCAGAAAAAAGGGAAGAGTTGATGTCAGTAATTTTCTTCTTCTGTTCATTAAAGTCTTTTTTTTAAGTTAGAAAACATGTCGGTCTTAACTTCCCATGTCAGTTTGGCAGCAGTAGTGATGTTTGACAGGACTTTACTATAGTTTATGTTAATTGTTCATTTGGTCATGTCACACTTCTTTTCATGTTTGATTCTTGTTGTCTAAATAGGATCAAACAGGTCCAAGACAACTTAAAAAATACTGTTACCTGGTTCAATGAAAATGAGCTCTTGAGAGAACCTAAAAAAGTTGCTAGCTGCTCAGGCCAAACTTCCTGATAGTAGAAAGGTGTTAGTTTCACACTTCATCTCCATCCATTGCTTATTCTACTTCTTTATTCCTTTTCTCTTCATTCCCCTTGTCTATCAGTTTTCAAATGCCAGAAACTTATTTTGTTTATCCCTGTTAGAGACCTGTGGGTTCTTATTAGAGGTTCTTTATTAGAGTGCCTTCCCAGTTCATTTGTCACTGAGGAATTGAATTTAGAAGTTAGTTGAAATTGTACAAGTTGTAACCCTGAAAATATATGTATTTTTTCCCTAGAGGTAGTATATTCTCAATTAGCAAAAATGAAATTATGAGGGATGTGGCCACGTGTTGCTGGGATATAGCAGTTAACACAACAGAGTCCTCTTTAAGGAGGTTTCCTTTTCAAGTGATGGGCTTGATCAAAAAACAAAGGTCATGTGACAGAATCGCAGCAATGTTTTTTTCATTTAATTTTTTTTTCACTTTAAAATAGGAGTCAACACACCGGGTGGTGTGGCACATGCCTTTAATCCCACTACTTGGGAGGCTGAGGCAGGAGGATCATTGCAAGTTCAAGTTCAAGGCCAGCATAGGATACATAGTGAGTTCAAGGCCAATCTGACCTGTATACTGAGACCATGTCTCAAAAACTGAAACAAAACAAAAAACAAATAAAAAAGGAGTCAGCAAATTTTTTCTAAAAGGACCAAGAAGTATTAACTGCTTTGTGGGCCACATCTGATCTATCATGTATTCTTGTTTTTTGAGTTTTTATTAATGGTTTTACAAACCTAAAACCATAAAAGCCATTTTTAATTCATGGGCTGCACAGAAGTAGGAAATGGACTGGGTAAGGCCCATCACCACTGTTAATATCATTGGGAGATTTTGGACAGTTGCTGTTACATGTCCTGATTTTTATATTCAAAGCAGCACAGACGTGGTAGAGGGACTAAGGCTGAAGCAACAGATAGTAGCTTATTGCCTAATGTAAGGTTCTACTAGAGCCATCTACTGAGAAATGGAAGATTGGGAGAAAACTGATCTGGGAGGTAAAATATAAGGTCTATTTTAAACATACTAAATTTTAGATTCCTGTTAGATTCCGAAGTGGAGTGTCCATGACAGTATATCTATCTAAATATACTTCAGCTATATATGGCCTGTAGAGCCATGAGATTTGATGACATTATCTAGGGAGAGAAAAGGGCCATAAACCAAGTCAAAAAACTGTCCAATATTTTAAAATGGATAGAAGAGAATCCAGCAAAGGAGGTCAAGGAGCTTAAAGAGTGTTCATTATAATTAGAAGGAAAACCAGAGGAGTAGGAGTATCACAGAGAGAAGATGTTGTCAGTCTTGTCAAATCATGCTGTCAGAAGAAATAACAACTAGACTGGGTATCAAGGACTTTGATAAGAATAGTTTAACTGGACTAGTATGGGACAGAGGTTGTATTGGCATCGTATACTGAAGGGGAGCAGAGAGATGGTAGTGCAGCAAAAGGAGTGGTGTGATGAAGTGAATGTTGTTGTCCTGGTGGTGGGAGATAGGACATGTTGCCTTAGTTTTAGGGATAATCCAGTAGAGAAGGGGAACTCGATGATGCAAGAGGGATTTACTTGAATATGTTAAGGATTGGCTAAGTTTATTTTAAAAGCCAAACAATAATTTCCTGGGTTGGAAGGGAAAGAAAAGGAATTTCCTAAATAGATTAAGCAAAACCTAAGGACATCGATGTTTAAGAGAAAACACAGCATGTTTAAAGAATGGGAATTCATTCTGGCTGGAACAGAGTTAAGCACATAACAACAGAAGTGGTTAGCAAGGGTCAGATGAAAAAGGACTAGTATATTAGAATCGTTCGTGACGACAGTAAGCATCCTCTGAAGGATTTAAAACTGGGTAAGTTTTTAATAGCATTTTTCTAAAGGTAAAATAAGATAGTTACAGAGGTTGACAAAATTGTAGGCAGGAAAATCAATGAGGAAACTGATATAATACTCCAGGCAAGTATATTAAAATGTTTTGTTTTGTTTTGGAGTCTACAGAAATTCACTAAATATAGGATTAAATAAGGTCAGTTACTTATTTGATTGTAATTGTTTATAACAGCACCTATATAGTAGTTAATTAAAGATGCGTGGCAGTCAGGTAAATAGATATGAGGGCTGGGGATATAACTCAGTGGTAGGGTACTGGCCTAGTACGAGTGAGGCCACGAATTTGTTCTCTAGCACCAGAAATGAATGAATGAATGAATGAATGAATGAATGAATGAATGAATGAATGATTAAATGATCTGGAGTGCAAATGCTGGGTCTGGCCTGCAAATAATTACTTGGGTGAGGCACAAACATGAAGTCCCAGTTGTCAATGAGCATCTCAGTAGTGAAAAACAGTGTTAATGATAGCTTGCCAAAAAAATTTATGAAGTATCAGTTTCAAACCATAGTATGAGCAGATTTTGCAGTTTTTCAGACACGACTATTACTGAAAAAAGACAAAACCTATCCATTTTTGTCCTGTTTAAGTACTTTTTTGTTTGTTTGTTGTTTGTTTTTAATGGAGTTGGGGGTTGAACCTAGGGCTTCACACATGCTAGGCAATAGCTCTGTCACTGAACTATACCCCTAGTCCTATTTTTTAAAATATTTTTATTTTTAAGCTGATGGTTATTCTTTACAATATATTTGAAAATATATATTTTGCCTTATTCTCTTCTTTAAGATTGAGGAATTAGAAGAGAAACTTAATGATGCACTTCACCAGAAGCAGCTACTAACTTTGAGATTAGACAACCAATTGACTTTTCAACAGAAGGATGCCAGGTAAGAAAAGTTAAAACAAAGCAAAACAACCAGTATTCAGCAATTAAAAGTAACTCTATTACCTGTTTATGCATATTATTATAAGCTAAAATAGAGAAATTTTGCCAGGCATGATAGCTCGCACCTATAATCCTAGCATCCAGGAGGCTGAGGCAGGAAGATCATAGTAAGTTCAAGGCCAGCCTGTGCTACATAGTGAGAAGACCAGCCTGAATTACATAGCAAGACCCTGTCTCAAAGAACAAAAAACTAATCAAACAAAAAAAATCATAAAATACAATAGAGAAAATTTTTCAGAGCTGATAATTTTTATGTCTAGACCACCAAAATATAAGTTATATGATATAGTATTATGAAACACAAAAAGTCAAAATTCAACTTTCATTAAGTAAGCATGGGCCAATGTAAGTGAACCACAGAGGAAGCGCTCTAAACACATGATTTGTTGTCTAGGTTACTAATCTTTCTTTACTCTATGAAACATACTGATGGATTGTCATGGCCTGTTGGAATTTCCTGGCTTAAAGTACTTTCTGTTACGCCTACGTTTTTCCTCTAGCTTAGCTGAGTGCTTATTAGGAATCCATCTCTTAGTCTCAAATATGCCTGTGCCAATTATACCTACTATACTTATGTAATTTAATTAAAAAATAAATATGAGTACTTAAAAATGCACTGTTTCTGTTGAAAGTATAAATAAATTCATTGGAAACCGTCAACAGAAATGACAAAAAATAATTGAATGAACCATAAGCAAGACAGGTTTAAAAATTGGGGCCAGAAATCAAATAAATAAGGTCTCCTGTCTTTATAAAGAAATTGAGCTTGGGGGCTGGGGATCTAGCTCAGCGGCCTAAGCGCCTGCCTAGCAAGCACAAGGTTGTGAGTTCAATCCCCAGTGCCACAAAAAAAAAAAAAAAAAAAAAAAAGAAATTGAGCTTGGAAATCATAAATAACCAGCACATATGAAAACAGGGCATACCTCTGTATTCAAAAAATGTGGACCCTTCATAAAAAATACAGCAAATCATTATTTCTATTTCTATTCTACAGTTATTTCTATGTGTTGATTAGAATTAAATGTGTAAAATAGGCATCTTTCTGTTTTTAAAATTACACTAACAAATTTTCTAAAAAGTTGCCTGACCAATTGTTAGCTAGGACATTAGATAGATCTCAAACTTTAGCAAGTACCTGGAAGACTTTTTAAAAAGATTACTGTATTCGGCCCTTAAGTTCTGATTTTGAGTAGATCCTGAGAATTTGCACTTCTGCCAGATTTTCAGGCGATGCTGATGCTATTGGGAAAACACTGTTAGACATATTGAATGATGCTGAGCAGGGCTTTCCTTGACTACTGCAGCATTGCTATTGACAGCATATGATGGTAAATAGTGGTTGGATCTTGAATATATTTCAAGGGCAGAGTGATACGCTGTCCTGATGGATTAGATGTGGGGTTTAAGAGAAAAAGAACGAATCAAGGTTTGCATCAGCATTATAAAAGTTGGAGTTGTGGTTAACTAAGATGGAAGAAATCAAAGTGGGGGTTTGTGAGTAAAGAGTAGGATGTTAAATTAGAGTTGTCTTGTTAAAAATCCACATGGGCTGGGCATGGTAGCACATTCCTGTAATCCTAGCACTTGGGAGGCTGAGTCAGAAAAGATCGCCTTGAGTTTGAGGCCATCCTGGGCTACATAGCAAGATCTGTTTCAAAAAACAAAATTCACATGGACATGTATGAAAATTATGGTCTGAATGTATAAATCTAAGAGTCATTAGGATATAGCCGGTATTTAAGTTATGAAACTGGATGAATTCCCTAAAGAAGTGAGTGTAGACAGAGAAGACCAAGAACTCCACCATTAAGAAAAGAAGGATAAAAAGATTCTATAGTAAAAAAGTAGAAAATGAAGGAAGTGTGGTTTCTTGGAGATCAGATTAGAAAAAGTTTATCAAGAAAGGAGAGGTTGAATTTAGTAGTAGAGTTCTTACTTAGTATGCATAGACCTTGAATTCAATCCCCCATACCACACACATACAAAAGAAGGAGTTCATCCCTAGTATCAAAACATTTTAAAAAAAAAAGGGAAGGAGAGATTAAATGTGGAAAGTGCTACCATTAGTTCATGGGTGTAAAAAGGACTAAGAATCAGTCATTAACAATCTGGATGTCATTGGTGACATTGCAATCTAAGGCTGAAGGATAAACACTTAATTGACATAGGTTTAAGAGGAAAGAAATTAGAGAGTATAGGCCCCTTTTGTACAGTTCTCTTCCCATAGGGATGCGAATCAAGGGGAAAGTGAAAGGAGATGAAGAGTTGTGTTTTCATTTGGGGTGTTTTGTTTTGTTTTGTTTTGAGACAGGGTCATGATATGCAGTTCAGGCTGGCCTTGAGCTCACTTTGTAGCCCAGGCTGCTCTCAGATTTGCAGTGATCTTCCTGCCTCAGCCTCCTGAGTACTGGGATTACAGGAGTGTGCCACCATGCCCGGCTCTCATTTGTTTTAAGATAGAAGAAATAACATGTTTGTCTGTTGACTGAAGTAATATAGTAGTAAGGAGTTTCTTCTTGCTTAAAATTTTTGGGTAGGCAAGTAACAATAACAGTGTCTGCTATATGTTCTTTGAGAGTCATGGCTGTGCAGATACAACCTTAGTGATTGGATGAATATTTTATGGTGGTTAAGTGTTGCTATATTGCTTAAAAGAGATTCCTTTCTTGCGATCATATTCATAAGTGAAATAAATCAGGCGCACATGTAAGCATCATATTGTCTCACTAGTGTGAGAAGCTGAAAGAAACAACATATGTATTTTATATGTATATATAAAATAGTTATGATAGTTATACTACTGATTTCTCTGAGTTCATTGAAGAGAAACATTTGTGCTGGTTTTGCGAACAATTTAATACAGATGTCTTGTGCTGTGGGTGAATGATTTGGGGATGACAATGTACAATGTATGTACCATTGTTGCCCCCGATTGACATGTTTTGAAATTTTGTTTTCTTTTTTTTCTTTCTTTTTGTTTTTTTCTTTGAAATAAAATGTATTTGGAAAAAAAAAAAAAAGATTCCCTGAAGTACTGGGATAAAAGAGAAATGAAAATTACTTTAATAAGTAGGGTCCAGGACAGATGTATGAGACTTAGAACTTAAGCAGAACAAATGTATACTTTTGTAATTTGAATTTTTTAAATTGTTCTTTTAAAATATTAACTAATAATTTATGTGACTACACATTGACTAATTAATATGGAATTGTCATTTCATGTTTAAGTGGTTAACTAAATACGCATTTAACTGGATCCAGGAATACTACCGGAGTTTATTTTTCCCAATTTTTTAACACTGTAGAGAACGTTGAGAAGGTTACATTTTAAAGATTCCTTAAAGCTTTCTGTAAATTATCTCCTAATGTAGAAAATATCAAGAACTAATGAAACAAGAAATGGAAACCATTCTATTGAGACAGAAACAACTGGAAGAGACAAATCATCAGCTAAGAGAGAAAGCTGGAGACGTTCGTCGAAACCTGCGTGACTTTGAGTTGACAGAAGAACAATATATGAAACTAAAAGGTTTTCCTGAAGATCAACTTTCCATTCCTGAATATGTATCTGTAAGTGTCTTGTATTACTTTAAAAAAGTACATATATACTCAAACTACTGTACATATATTATGTATTAGCCATTCCTTTCAAAGTACTCAATGAATTATCTTATAGTACTGATCTGAAGATTGTAATACTCAGCTCACCAAATTTTAAAGGGTTTTCACCATTGATTTCCAAGGTCAAGCAATAAACAGGATTCTGAAGTTATGAACTATCAAACTTTAGAAATGAATTATTTTATCAGAAAGTGATAGTTGATGATGGTCTCAAAATGACAAATTGTGAAGATAAACTGCAGGTGAATTGTTTCCCAGCGTTGGTTAGGGTTAGTGGTGGGGGTGGAGTTGCTGTGATTATAAAGGTATAGGATGAGGGAGAATTATGTGGTAAGATTAGTTCAGCATCTTGATTGCGCTGCTGGTTAAACAAATCTGCGCTTCTGATTATGGTATAGAGGTGGTCTCAAATTGCATGGTCTCAGTATTCCTTTATATCCTAAAAATCACTGAGGATCCCCAAGGGCTTTTGTTTATATCATATAGGCCATATCTATCATATTCACTGTGCTATGATTAAGGGATTTTTATAGACAGAAGAATACTGAACCAAGCATAGTGCCTCATGCTTGTAGCCCCAGCTACTCTGGAGGCTAAGGCAGAAGAGCTGCTTGATTCCAGGAGTTTGAGGTTGGTCTGGAGAATATAGCAGGATCCTGTCCTAAAAAATAAGTAAATACCTAAGTACACATTCAATTAACCTTAAAGCCATGATGTTTTGTATTAAGGAGTTTCAGATTATATGCCTGGTACAATAAATGGACTAATTGCTCTCTTCTAACTTGCTGGTGGCTTTTTAGTTTTATAGGACCTTGTCAGATGGAACACTTGACTGAGTTAGGTAGCAAATTCCCCTGAGAAAATTATGAATGGGAAGAAAACTGAACTAAAGAGAAGCGTTGATAGGAAAGTTGTCTCCTTTCTTCCTGACTATTCCTCACCCTGCAGTGGCAGCGATAAGCAGAGCTCTGCCAAGAGCTTGAAATAAGAACAAAGATAAGGACTGGGGTGACCTCCATGGTGGAGTAGAATGCCTGGCATGTGCAGGGCTCTGGGTTCAATCCGTAGCATCGCAGAGGGGAAGTGCACTTTATCATGTATTTCTTGTTTTTCATATATTAGGTGTTGGAGATAGAACAGTCTACAAAGAAAAATTCTTGTCTACATAGAGCTTACCTTCTAGCAGAACGACACAGCGAGTAATTTAAATATTAAATGGTGGAATGTGTGTTGTTAGGGGGAAAAGAACAGGAATGAAGATTAGGGAGTGCAGCCAAGTGGGGTGCTACTTTAAACTGGGGCAAGGGAATCAGAGAGGTTTTACTGGCGAGGTGACACTTGATGTGAGACTTTAAGAAAGACAAGGCCTGAACCATGGATTTGTATGTGGGAAGAACTGTTCTCATAGAGGAAGAAGCAAGAGCAAGACCCATGAACACTTGATGTGTCCAGGGGATTTATAAGCAGATAGTGTGGAATGAGCAATACCTAGGAAATATGGAGTAGGTGGTAATAGGGTGTAAAGAGAAGAGAAGAGAAGAAAAAGAAGGTCTGTTGGGTGGAGAGTTACAGACCATGTAGTGCTTCGGTAACTGAACGTTAAGATTAAGTGTTAGTGGTAGGTTCAGTTATGACTATTTTGCTTAATTGTAGTTATTTCCTTTTATTAATGACAACTGAACTCAAGTTATTTCTGGTATTTATCCATGGGGGATATATTCCAAGAATACTAGTGAGTGACTAAAACTATAAATAGTACTACATGCTTTACAGTATATATACTGCATTTATTATGCTTATAGACCTATGATTGTTTAATTTCTAAGTTAGACACCGTAAGAAATTGATAGTGACTCACTGGGAGCAGCGCTGCTCTGGACCTGGCTTGGGTCTGGGGTGAGTGTAGCAAACACCACCTAGCTGTGCACCTTGGGATCGGGCGACCAAACCCATAGAAATCTGTGCCCAGCCCCCGTCAGCCACGGACATTCGGGGCATCCCTGGGGCCCTGCCTACCTGTGCCCTGCCCACTCACGTGGAGCGTCTGCTCTGGGCCCGGCTTGGGTTGGGCAAATTCCACCTAGCCATTCAGCTTGGGACTTTGCCAGGAGCCCGGTGGGGGTTTGTGTCTGTCCCCTATTGGCCCGGGCCATTCGGGCATCTCTGGGGTCCTGCCTAGGCCCCACCCATTCACCCAGAGTGGCCCGGCACCTGCTTCTCTGGGCCTCGCTTGCGTTGGAGGTGTGCACAGCGAATTCCACCTGACTGTGCGGCTTGGGACCTTGCCAACAGACAAGTAGAAGTCTGCACCCCTTCACCATTGGCATGGGAAGTTCGGAGCTTCCCTGGCATCCTGCCTCAGCTCCGCCCAGACACCGCCCAGCAACAGAACAGCCACAGTGGTAGTTTTGGCTGGAGCTGAAGGAGTGCATTGTGAGTATCACCTAGCCTTGGCACCTCAACTGTGCATGTTGGATTCACCTCCCACAGTGGAATACAAGAAAATGACAAAATGAAAGAGCAAAATGCAATCTTGCACCTCCAGTCATTCCCAAACAAGCCAAAGAGACACAGACACAGAAGAAAATATGAGCCACAGACACAGAAGAAAATATGAGCCACACACCTGAAACTTCAGAAATGATAGCAACTCAAGTAAAGAAACAATTTTATGAAACTTTAAAGGAACTGAGGTTAGAAATGATTTCCCAGGTAAAACGAGATGATAAAAGTAATGAAAGAAATGCTAAGCACATCTAAAGAAAATATAGTTGGAAAAATAGAGGAACACTGCAAAAGGATGGAAACCTTGAATGAAGAATACAAGAAAGAATTAGAATGCATGAAACAGATTCAAAGGGATATCCAGGAAATCAAGCATGCCATCGAAAGCTGGCAGAGCCACCTCAATGCATATGAAAATAGAATTTCAGACCTCAAAGACATGATTGCAGCTAGTGAGGAAGAAAGGAAACATCTTTTAAAAATAACAAGGAATGAGGAAATAGCAATTCAGCAGTTGCAAGATGACACAAAGAAAAACAATATAAGACTAATAGGTGTAAAGGAAAAAGAAGGAGAAAACACAAATGATACAAAATCACTATTTAAAGAAGTCATAGCTTGAGCCGGGTTTGGTGGCTCACGCCTTTAATCCCAGCACTCGGGAGGCTGAGACAGGCGGATCGTTTTGAGTTCAAGACCAACCTGGGCTACAAAGTAAGCTCAAGGCCAGCCTGAACAGCATAGTGAGACCCTGTCTCAAAAACAGGGCTGGGGATCTAGCTCAGTGGTCTTAAGTGCCTGCCCAGCAAGCGCAAGGTCGTGAGTTCAATCCCCGGTGCCGCAAAAAAAAAAAAAAAGTCATAGCTCAAAATTTCCCAAACATGGGAAAGGTAACTGACATACAGATAAGTGAAGCATATAGAACTCCAGCTAGCCATAACCAAAATAAATCAACACCCAGACATACAATTATCAGCATTCCAGAAATTCAATATAAGAACAGAATATTAAAAGCTGTGAGAGAAAAGAAGCAAATCACCTCTAAAGGAAAGCCCATCAGAATCACAGCAGACTTCTCAACACAAACAATGAAGTCAAGAAGAGCATGGAGTGAAGTATTTCAAGTCCTAAAGGAAAACAACTTCCAACCCAGACTGATGTACCCTGCAAAACTATCCATCAAAATTGATGGAGGAATAAGATACTTCCATGACAAAGAACAGCTGAAGAACTTCATGACCACCAAACGAACCCTGCAAAGAATTCTGAAAGATACTCTAGATAGACATGAAAATAGCTACGACATTAAAAACATCAACAGAAGAAGAACACCAAGCAGGGCAAACAATTAAGTAGAGGGAAAAGGTAAAGAAGCCACTGCAGAAAAAAGGAAAGAGAAAACTCAAATCCATGCACTAAGGAATGAAAAGGGTGAAATCACTACAGACCCTGTGGAAATACAGAAGATCATCAATACCTATTTTGAAAATCTTTATTTTCATAGGTTTGATAACACTGAAGAAATGGACAAATTTCTAGAAACATATCAGTTACCAAAACTGGACCAAGAAGATGTAAAACCACTGAATAATCCAATTTCAGTTAATGAAATCGAAAATGTAATTAGAACCTTACCAACCAAGAAAAGCCCAGGTCCTGATGAATTCACAGCTGAGTTCTACAAGAAATTCAAGGAAGACCCAAACTCTTCAAAGAAATCAAAAGGGAAAGAAGTCTCCCTAAATCATTCCTGCAAGCAAATACTACGCTAATACCAAAACCAGAGAAAGACCCAACCAAGAAAGAGAACTACAGGCCAATCTCTCTAATGAACATAGATGCAAAAATCCTCAATAAAATACTGGCAAACAGAATCCAGCAAGTCATCAAGAAGATTATACACCATGACCAAATCGGATTCATCCCAGGAATGCAAGGATGGTTCAACATATGCAAATCAATAAATGTCATACACCATATCAATAGAGCCAAAGATAAGAACCACATGGTCATTTCAATAGATGCAGAAAAGCTTTTGATAAAGTCCAACACTCTTTCATGATAAGAACCCTACAGAAAATTGGAAAAAATGGCCTTTACCTCAATCTGATAAAAGCCATCTATGACAAACCAACAGCCAGTATCACATTAAATGGTCAGAAACTGAAAGCTTTCACTCTAAAATTGGGAGCAAGACAAGGATGTTCATTATCACCGCTCCTATTTAATATAGTGCTGGAAACGTTAGCCAGAGCAATTAGGCAAGAGAGAGAAGTAAAAGGAATAAGAATAGGAAAGGAAGAAGTTAAGTTATTACTATTTGCAGATGACATGATACTCTACATAGAAGACCCACAAAACTCCATAGAAAAGACTCCTGGATATCATAACCAAATTCAGTAATGTAGCTGGATACAAAGTCAATACTCAGAAATCAGTTGCATTCCTGTACACAAAACAACAAACGCACTGAGAGAGAAATAAGAGAAACCACACCCTTTACAATAGCGTCCAAAAAAATGAAATACTTAGGAATCAACCTAACAAAGAAAGCAAAAGATCTATTCAATGAAAATTACTCTGAAAAAAGAAATCGAAGAGGATCTCAGAAAATGGAAAGACATTCCATGCTCAGGGATAGGAAGAACAAACAATGGCCATTCTCCCAAAATTATTACACAGATTTAATGCAATTCCCATCCAAATACCATTAGCATACCTCACAGATCTAGAGAAATCATTCTTAAAATTCATCTGGAACCACAAAAGACCTAGAATAACACTTCTGGGCAGCAAGGGCAGGACAGGAGGCATCACAATCCCAGACTTGAAATTATACTACAAAGCTACTATGATCAAATCAGCATGGTACTGAAATCAAAACAGACTTGAGGATCAATGGAATAGATTAGAAGATACAACCCCCAGTACAAACACAGTCAGCTACCTTATCTTTGACAAAGGGGCCAAACATGTTCACTGGAAGAAAGATAGCCTCTTTAATAAATGGTGCTGGAAAAACTGGCTTGCCATATGCCGAAAACTAAAATTAGACCCAAGCCTATCACCATACACTAAATTATAGTCAAAATGGATCAAAGATCTAAATATTAAAACAGAAACACTAAATCTGCTGGAAAACAAAGTAGGTAGAAATCTTGAAAACATAGGAGTAGGTGGAGAATTCATGAACAAAAGTCAAACTGCATGGGAAACACTTCCCAGAATCAACAGTTGGGATCTTGTCTTGTTAAAAAGTTTTTGCATGTCCAAAGAAATCTCCAACAGAGTGAAAAGAAAACCCACAAATTGGGAAAAAAATTTAGTCAACTGCCCTTCAGACAAAGGTCTTCTATCTAGAACATATAAACAATTAAAAAACATCAGGCCCTCGAAATTCAAAGACCCAATCCAGAAATGGGCATCTGAGATGAAAACACACTTCTCAGCTGAACAAACATGAATGGCAAATAAATACATGAAAAAATGTTCAGTATTATTGGTCATTAGAGAAATGCAAATTAAAACAACTGAGATTTCATCTCACTCCAGAAAGAATGGCCAGGATCAAGAAAACCACCAACAATAAATGCTGAAGAGGCTGTGGGGAAAAAGGAACCCTTCTCCACTGTTGGTGGGAGTGCAGACTGGTGCAACCACTGTGGAGAGCAGTCTGGAGGTTTCTCAAAAAGCTAGGACTGGAAGTCCCATTTGACCCAGCTATTCCGCTTCTGGGCATATTCCCAGAAGAAGTGAAATCATCTTATCACTGTGATATATGTGTACCCATGTTTATAGCAGCACAATTTGTAATAGCCAAATCTTGGAAACAACCCAAATGCCCATCAATCGAGGAATGGATAAAGAAGATGTACTTTTATACAATGGAGTACTATTCAGCTATAAAAAATGATCACATGGAGGCTTTTATAGGTAAATGGATGCAACTTGAGACCATACTCACAAGGAAATAAACCAAACACACATGTGTAAACACCGCATTGTCTCCCTAGTGTAAGAAACTGAAAGACTCAATAAGATACAAAATTCCCAACAAATATGGAGAAATGGTTCTGAAATCCAATGGTGCTTTTATGCTTTGATTTCATTGGTTTAGTCCCTTTCCTACTGTTTGAAGGCAATATGTGAGAAGATAGGAACAGCTCTTTTCAAAAATGAGACACTACGGTAACCATTGCTGGTTTCTTGTCCAACTTGAAGGCCTGCACTGCTCTTTTGTTTTAATCTGGTTTTATATTATTTTGTTGTGTTTGAATTTATTGTCTGTAAATGTAAGAACAACCATTTTGAAGAAAGCAAGAGACACTAGGGTAACCATTGTTAATCTCCTGTTATTATGTTTTGAAAACCTGTATAGCTTGCAGTGTTCTGTTTTGAAATGCTATATTATGTTTGACTCTATTCTGTTTTCTTTTGCTTTATTTTGTTCTGTTTTGTTCTATTCTCTTTTAAAAAATGAAAAAAATATAATTGGTGCTTAATTAATTTTATATTATTAAGTACAATTTTTTGTAATAATGCTTTACATTTACATAGCACTTTAATTCTTAAGCTCTTCATGAAAAGTCATTTGCCCATTTGGTCTTCCTGAATTAGTTTGGGTTTAGATCCATTTATATAGAGTGTCTAAATAACAATATACATCAGATTGAGATGATGTTTGTCAGTAGGTGAGAATTAGGAAGCAATAGAAAATTGCATTGATTACCTAAAACAGGTTGCTCAGAGGAAAGTCCATTCTTGTTCAATACTCACTCATTGAAAGTCAACTAGTGTCCGCCACTGGCACGCACAAAGAATCATAAGTAAATTTCAATTGTAATTTGCACTTCAAGATTACTTATTAATTTCTTCCTTTTTTTTTTTTCTTCAAGATTCGGTTCTATGAACTAGTAAGTCCATTGAAAAAGGAAATCTGTGAACTACAGGTGAAAAAGAATGACCTATCAGAAGAATTAAGTACAAATAAAGGCCAACTGAAGCAACTGACAGAGGTTTGTAAGATTTTGATCACTGGTAAGAAGCAGCTTCAATTTTTTCTATAATGAATTTCTCAATATTTGTGGTGAGTAATGTCAAAGTCAGTGATTGAAAAATGGGACTAGAGAATGCCAACTGCTGTGATCTTCATGGGTAATGAGAAGAAGGTTAAACTGGAAGTAGTTGTCTTAAAAACTGTGAAGATATTGACCTGTAATCCATAATTTAGCATTTTGTTGTAACTCATTTTCATAATTAAGCTGCTCTTGAAATCCCAAGATGGACCATTGTCTTAGTTACTTTCCTTGTTGCTGAGACAAAATATCTGACATCCAAAGTTAATGGAGGAAAGGTTTATTGTAGTTCACAGTTTGTAGAGGTTTCAGTTCATAGTTGACTGGTCCAAGGCAAGGTGGCGCATGGCAGAGGGGCATCAAGAGGAGAAAAAGTTCATGGTGGACAGAAGGCAGGAAAGTAGTAAAGCAGGTACCCACACTTTGGGTGGTGCCACCCACACACAGGGTGTACTTTCCCATTATCCACACCCAGAACTATGTTTAGCCAGTCAGGGGACTGATGCAGTAATCATGCACTATTAATCCCCACATCACACACCCTAGATCCAACCAACTCTGAAAAGTCCCACCTATGAGCTCATGAGGCTTTGGGGGAATGTCTAGCCATAACAACTATATCTGAAAATTGGTGAGACATGTGCATATAGGATTTTAATATTTTAAATTTTATTTTAAAGAGAATAAAACCAAGCAAAATAAAACGGAATAAAGCCAATCAAAACAAGACGGTGTAAGTGACACAAAATTTCAAAACAGGATATCAACAGTGGTTACCATAATTAGCCTCTTGTCTTCAAAATAGCTGTCCATACCTTCAGACATAGTAAAATCAAACAGAATAGAATAGAGTAGAACCAATGAAAACAAAACAATGAATGCAGTATAGGACTTCAAGATAACAGTAAATCCAAAATGGCTACCATAATATGTCTTGTTATCTTTGAAATAGCTGCCCATGCCATCAGATATAATAAAACTAAACAAGATAAGACAGAATAAAATCCAACCAAACAAAACAATGAGAATGATTCAGGATTCCCGAAACAAGATAATAGGGAATTAACAGTGGCTACCACCTTCAGAAGGAGATCCTCCATAGATGATACATTGCATATTGTTATCCTCTGAATAGATGATCAGACTGCCAACTTTAGGCCTGCAAAGTCAGTGAAACACTAAACACCACAAGCATTAAGTTGTATTTTGCCTCATTAGCTATTATCCTAGCCTGTGTTTCTCTGGATCAGCCAGTCACTTACAGGGCGGGGGAGGGGGGTGGAGGGAGGAGTGGAACATTGGCTTTTCTTGTCTCCCTACCTGCACGCTGAAAGGGGCTGGTGTCTGGCTCTCCCCTAGTCAGCCCATGCATGGTGCTGATTCACAGGAGGTCTTAGCTTATTGTTGACTTCTTGTTCTCCTCCAAGAGTTTAATATTTTAAGTCCCTATTTTTATTGTTACTCTGTCAGGAAATTTACACATGAAACAAGAAATGTAGACACTCTATGTAGGGAATTTCTTTCACATGTCTTAAGTAAGAGAATACTTGTGACTGTTTGCTATCATGACTCTTAAGTTCTGACTTGACTAGGGCTGACCCCTTTAGTTCTTGTATGTAAGTACTAATAGCACCTCACTCATTTTTAAATGAACATATCCCGATCTAGTTGATAAATTATATAATCATAGCTTTTCTATTTATAGTAGGGTCGACTAATGATTAGCTTGATTATGACTTTGACCATATATTCCAGAATACTATCATGTTGTTATAGTTTGCTAAGAAATAATGATAGGTTGATTCATTTTACTGTATTAAGTTAGAAAGAGAATACCTGTTTTTCTTCAAGGATTTCATCAGTCTTAAAAGAAAACACTTAAGATCAAAGTTTACAAATAGAGACTGCTCTGATTCTTGCCTTGTCTAGTATGAAAGGCAGCTATTGTCCACTTATCGGTCATTCTGCTTCATCAAATACAATTGATTTATAATACTTGTTTTGAGCATGTGTACTGATACTGGCATTACTGCTAGTGATCAACCCAGTGCTGTGCTAGGTGCTGGCAGTAGTAAACCCAACAGAGAAAGTATCTGCCCTTAGAGAGTCCAAATTCTAATAGATTAGAGTTAAAACATTTGATGATATGTTTATACTTTATTATACTTATTATATATTTTATTATATACTATATAATACTTATGTATTTACTGTGTGACCTTGAACAAATTTTTTTTTTTGTCAGTACTAGGGATTGAACCTGGGGCCTTGCACTTGCTAGGGAAGCACTCTACCTCACCATTCATTCATTCATTTGCTTCTTCCAGGGTTTCACTAAGTTGCCCAGGATGGCTACAAACTTCCAGTCCTCTTGACCCCCCAGCCTCCCAAATAGCTGGAATTGCAGGCATGTGCCACTACTCCCTGGCTAAACAAGTCATTTAATGTTTCTTGTTCTTCAAATGGGGAAATTAATACTGTTTGTACTTCATTTTATTGGGTTACCTATGTTTCTGTTTAGAAGTAAAGATACTGTTTTAGCATAGTTGCATACAAATATTTATCGGATTTCCTATTTCACGGGTAGTCTTTATCAATGATCTCTTATCTAGAAGTAAATAAAGTTGTAATTTAATTTATATTTTCAGTGCTCTACTTTGCTGCCTTCTCAGTATCAGAAAAGATTTACCTATCACTGTATAATGATACATAGTTTGAAGCTCAGCTTCCTTTGTCTCCTCAAAGGAGTGATGATGTCAGCAGCAGTGATGCTAGAGAAGCCAGTGTACACCTACTGTAGGCATCTGTTGGTTTGTGATTTTTTTTTCTTTTGCCAATGTGCCATATGTTGCCTGTAAACTGTTTTGCACTGTTAGAAAGATAGCTGTTTAGTTTTAAAAAAATTTTTTTTAGTTGTCAAAGGAGAAAGAAGGCCTCAGTTTAGCTATTAACTGTGCAACCTTGGGCAAATCATTTACATGCTGCTGCTTCTATAAAATGCCCAGTGTGGCAGTAGTACAGGAGTCATTGAGGAAGAGGCAGACAGGGTTTCACTCAGCCTTGGTTCTGCAGCACCTGTGCTACCTCAGCATCCCTGAGGACTTATCATGTGGGAAGAGAACTGGAGGAGCTGCCTATCCTTGTTTCTTTGAACTGTCTTTTTTTAATCACTTTTTTATTTGGGACTGTAAGAGTAACTTCTCTTGAATACATGATTCCTCGGACCAGAAAAAGAAAACAGTCTGCAACTCTAGAATTATCATTAACATGATACATATTTTTACTTCATGATACAGCAAGTATCTCAGCTTTTCACACTGAAAGGTCAGTAATGGCTTTGTATCTCAGATTTTAGTTTGTTTCATCCTTGATAATACTTTTAGTATGTTACTGATAAGGCTAGATGATAAGAAAGGATAGTTGGTGTCATTTGAATTCTAGGGCTCTTATATATTCTGGTACACTAATGACTCTTGAAATGTTTGGAAATTGTATTAATCAGGGTTCACTAGAGAAACAGAAACAACAGAATATATATGGGGAGGGTTAACTGAGAAGTAGAGAGGGAGAAGGTTTATTTTAAGGAATCAACTTACATAACTGTGGAACTTTGGCAAGTTTAAAATTTTCAGGTAAGCCAGTAGACTGGAGTAGGGAAGAGTTGTAGTTCAAGTCCAGTCTTTCCTTTGGAAGTCGGTCTTATTATTGAAGCCTTCAGCTGATTAAATAAGGTTCACTACTCACCTTATGGAGAATAATCTGCTGTACTTAAGTTTACTAATTTAAATGTAATTTCATCTTTTATAAACAAATACCTTGCCTAGAACATGTGAAATAATATTTGGCCAAATAGGGCCGGCGGTTTAGCTCAGCTTGGCAAGCGCGAAGTTGTGAATTTGATTCCCAGTACCAAGAAAGAAAGAAAGGAGGGAGGGAGGGAGGGAGGGAGGGAGGGAGG
>RJWT010011189.1:0-23531 GCA_004365215.1 Cuniculus paca
ATACCCTAGAATGAGACAGACAGCTTTCCTGGGAGATCTGGTCCACCTCAGGAGTGTTCTATCTCAATGAATATCACCACTTCACATTCATTTGCCAACCCAGGTTCACGAGCATCATTCTTGACCCTTCTTTCTTCTTTCCTTCAATCCTTAAATCCAAGCCTTTATCAAATACTTAAAGTTCTGCCTCTTATGTAGATCTTGAATCTATCCATTTATCCTCTTCCAATCCTCTTCTCACAATACAATCAAAATGAACTTTGTAGAGCTCAAGTGTGAACTCAAATTCTTTGCCTAAATTCTTCTATGGCTACTTAACTTTACTTTTAGGATAAATTCCAGCCATCAATTTACATGATCCTGTGCAGTGTAGGCTCTGGTCTCTCTCCAGTCTTAACTCCTTTCACTCTTCAACCATATTGTTTCACTCCACAGTCCAGTTTGTACTTGCTTTAGCCACAGTGAACATACTATTCTGTATCTCTTGCCAGAAACACACTCCTCTCCCCATTCTTCTCTACCACAAGATCATTCCTTGTTCATCATTAGATCATGGCCTAAACTGCTCAGACATCCTGAGAAATCTCTTGTTTGAAGTTTATGGTTTAGGGATATGTGTTTGGATATGAAATTGAAAAGGGGTGGAATGTGTCAGTAGGGGTTGAGTGTCAATTTGATTGGCTTTGTGATCTGTTCCTGGGATTGGTGAGACACACTTCTGGATATGTCTGGGTGGACCATGGAGGCATAGTATTTAAGCCTATGTCTGGTCCCTCACTCTTTCCTCTATGGACTGCTGCCTTTCTCTGCTTCCTGACCATTATGATCTGAGCAGCTTTACTCTGATATGCCCTTCCACCATGATGTTCCTGCCTTGTGGCATACCAGTCATGTATTAAGTACTCTGAAGCCATAAACTAAATTAAAACTTTCACACTTTAAGTTCTCAGTATCTGGTATTATGTTGCAGTGACGGGAAAGCTGACTAAAACAGAAAATTGATCCCAGAGAAGGGAAAGTTGCTGTGCCTATGCCTGACCATGTGGTTCAAAGCCTTTGGAACTAATTTAAGAGAGGAGTGGAGGGGTTTGGAGATTCAAGCTATATAAAATTTAAAACACTGTAAGCAGAACCTGATGGGTAATTCCAGTTAGAACTTAAAATACCTGAATTCAGACAGAAAAGTTGACAGTGAAGGCCAGTCTTAGAAGATCTCAATTGGGAACAAGGACTCCACTGGAATTTGGACTACAGGCCATGTGTGTCACACTCACAAAAAAAAATTGTCTACCCTCTGCCCATGTCCTGAGATATTGAGAAAGACTGAAATTAAGGGTGGTAGTCTAACTGATTTGGTGCATGAAATTTCAAAGCAGCCCAACATTTAGATTGTGGCATGGATACTTCTGGGCACTTTTAATCAATTTTATAATGAGAATCAGGGGTAAAAAACAAAACATAAATATTAAGGAACTGCATGTAAAGTTGGGGCCAAAAGAAGTATGGCCACTGAAGAGATTAGCATCAATAAAAAGGAACCAAGTACTTTTGTACAGTGACATGAAGAAAGATATCTTGGGGAGATTTCAGGAATCAGCAAGATCTCACCCATCCTAGTCTCCAAATGCAAGAGTGTAAACTTTTAATTTGAGAAAAGATCGTCTGAGGCCTCTGCTCATAAAGGGTTGCCTAGGGAATTGGTTCACCAGGATTCATTTCACTGTGCTGAGTTACCCAGGCATTCAGAGGCTGCTGTTGGTATGGTCTGGGGTACCCAGTTGGTCCTCTTGCTAGTGGAAAGACCTTTCTGTCATTCATTTGATGCTGATTTTACTGGCATATAGATGCAAGAGTTATGGGAGTCACTGAAGCTTTCACCTGGATGTCAAAGGAAAACCTGGAAGGCTAGATAAAAAGCCCTTCCCATGAGAGTATGTGAAGCCATGGGAATAAAATCTAAGTAGAGTGAAAATCCCAAGAAGTCACAGATGTCAAGAATATGGAAGTCTGCCAAGGAAAGTTGTAGGCTATTAGTAGAGCTTGCCCAAGTGAAAGGTCATGTAGGCTGCAACCAGCAAGACTATAGAGGTGGGACCACCCAAGACCTCCGGAACTCACATCTGACCACCATGGGCTTAGAACATGGAGCCAGAGGACAAAATGTTTTCCCTGCTGGGTTTTTGTCTTGTTTTTGTCCAATTCCTTTCTATTCCCCTATTCCTCCCTTTTGGAATGGAGATGTTTGCACTGTGCCATTGTGCCTTGGAGTTATCTAACATGCTTTTTATTCTTTCAAAGGTTTACAGAAAGACTTCTCCTTGACTCTCAGAGTTAGACTTTTGAAGAATACTGACATTGTTGAGACTTCGGGGAATGGATTATTGTGTTTTTGATTGTATGTGAGATGTTCTCTTATGTTAGGTAAAATTATGAACTTGTTCTTTTTTGGAGATTAAGTATGGTTTAGGGACATATGTTTGGGTATGAAGTTGACAAAGTGGGATATAGCAGTCATGGTGGAGTGTCAATTTGATTAGTTTTGAGATCCACTCCCAGGACTGTTGGAGCATACTTTTGAGTGTATCGAAGTGGGTCATAGAGTCAGGGCCTTGATGTCTATTCTGGTGCCTCATCCCTTTATCTTTGAGACTGCTCTCCACTCTGTTTACTGGCCATCATGAACTAAGCAGCTCTGTTCTTCCATTCCCTTCCACCATGATGTTCCTGCCTTGGAGCTTGGTAACCATGTACTGAATCCACAGAAACCATGGGTTAAATTAACTATTGGTGTTGAGCATTGTGTCCCACTGACAGGATAGCTGACTACTACACCCTGCAAAGAGTTTGCCTTGCTTGTCATGGAGTGTGGAAACTTTCTGTTTACTTCCATCTTCCTCCACTAAATACTACAAGAGTAGGAATTCCAACCAGAGTTCCCCAGAGAGGCAGCTGACCATTTAATTAGTCAAAACCCATCCTTCTCATAATGTTTGGTAAGGTCTATAGAAAGATCCTAGTAAAGATGTCATCCTATTTTGGTAGGTCCCATACCAAACACAAAGCTTGAGTGCCCAGGACTCATAGAACCCTTACTCAAGTAGGATTTAGGGAAGTGCAATTACCTTTGCACCCTCCTGTTAGGCCACAAAAATGAAATACCCCTGGCTGAATTATGTATTAGGGACAGACTTGTCATACTCACAAGTAGAACTACAGTATATTTTTTCGTCTAAGACTCACTGATGGCTGTGTGAACATTCATACATTCAACTTTCTAATGCCCTCAAACCATCCATTCAGTAACATTATAAATGCAATAGATTTCCTTGTGCTTGACAGAGTAGATCAAACAGTGTCAGAGGCACCAAGCCCTAGTCATGTACTGAGCTGTGTCTCATGGTCTTATGACTGAGAAGTCACAACAAAAGTTTCTGGTCATACAATGACCCTTGAGCCATATGAAAAAAAATGTGACTTCCACAGAAGCATCCTGGGTGCATAGACCTAAGAATAAATCCTTAAAGGTGCAGCTCATCTTTATACTGAACATCCCTTCCCTTGCAGGAAGGTGAAATAGCATAGGTAGTTAAGAAATGTAGCAGGTGGAGTCAAGGCAGAAAAAACAAAAACAAAACCTCCTTTCAGTTATTGAGAGATTCGGGGGCAGGGGAGAGAATTTAACTCAGGGATGACAGAAGAGACAAGAAAGCAAATAGGGGAAGGTGAGTCAACTTTGCAATTAGAAATAGTAGAGACAAATTGGTGACACCACAGGGAAAGGGCTGAATTTATTTGGCAGGAGCTGGAACCCCATGAGCCTGTCTGGTGGGAGCTTGCAATTTAGTCATGACCAGAAATGCAGTCTGAGGTTAAGAGGGAAGGAAGCACAAGCCTAGCTTGTTCCTTCCTTCTCTGTCAGTCCACTGTTTGGTCATTGTCTCCTATTTGCTAAACTCGGTGAAAATCAATTGACAAAGGGGTCTGAGAAACACAGTCTGCAGAGTTAGTACCACTTTCCTGTGTTGTGTTGGCATCCTTGAGATCACTCTCAGGACACATGAGTCACAGCTGTCCTCCTGGCTGTGACTTACTACAGCAAATTGTTACCAGTTGAAATCAGCAAATAGGAAAGGCACAGCCCATGGGGAACCAGGCTCCCAAGGGTCCTCTCCCGGTCTGGTCACACAGGATGCATTTATCCTCCCTCCCAGCAATGAGTTGTGACCATACATGTGACATGTTGTCTCCCAGGGAATCTCAGTAGAGACTGTGCTCAGGGTTTTCACTTGGGTGCACCTCAGCACCCTCTGGCTACTTGAACCCTGGCCCATTTCTCATTTTTCTGCAGCTGAAAGGGTCATCATCCTAATATCCTTATACCCAACTTCTGAAGAGAAACAAGTGTATTCAGTAAGAACCATAATTTATTAGTGTGTGTTTATGATACATAATGGTAGCATTAACTTTGATGAAATGGTACATATATAAATCACATATTGGTCATTTTAAGGTCCTTTTACTCCTGTTACAAACCTACCCCCTTCTCTTTTCCCCTGACTCCTTTCCCAGTCTTCAAAAGTCTGCTCAAACCACTTTTTGAGGAGTTTAGGAACAGTGAACCACACTTGTCAATTAGGGAAGGATGGGGAAATTCCAGAAACCCAAGTTTCCAGATGTCAGCCAAGGGCCAGCCATGCAAGCAGGCCTTCTGAGGCCAGTTTCAGTCTTGCTATGATAACTTTTCTTCACATCTTCCCTCCTGATTGCCCAGGAGAGCAGGGAAGGTGAAGGAGGGTGGACCATTCCAGGACGGCCCTGAGGAGAGGGTAACTTGCATCACAGGATGGCTAGCCCCTCACTGTCCTCTCAGGACATGCATTTGAGACCTCAGCCATGGGCTGGAGCAAGAGCAAACTCTTGGGAAGGTTACTAGAGTCGCTCAGCTCTGCCTCCAGTTTTCTGGCTTCACTGGCTCGAGATGGGACCTCTGAGCAGAGGTGCCTCCCTCTGACTGCATGAACCCTGCCCATTGCTCATTCTTCTGCAGCTGAAAGGGTCATCCTCCCAATATCCTGTTGGGAGAACTTTGAAGAAAGCTTCCATTTGCACCTCATTGCATATCCAAGGGGGAAGGCAAGACCTCTGATGCCCATCATCGAAAGATCCTGACTCCCATGAGAAATGAGTGTAGTGACCTTTGGAAGTTGAGAGCAAACAGAAGATGAATAGGAAGAGGAATTTCAGGCTGTCTTACCTTGGCCCTTTAATTCTGAGTTTTTATTTCTGTGATACTGACTTTCTTCTCTCTAGATAAGCCACTGTCTTCTTATTTGGCAATACACAGGAAGCACACTGTATTTGCCCAGGCATTGAATGTTTCAGTTTACATGCACCTTTCAAACAAAAAAACAAACAATGCAGTCATAACTGAACACTACTGTGCTTTTCCAGACAAATAAGACCTTGACTTTATTGGCTATGGCTGTAGTTCCAGAGGGAGGTCAGTGGATATAAATAACAACTGGCCTTATAAAAAGATGCCCAGCCCTCTGACATGAATGATCAGACTCTATCTCTGGGGATAGCCTTTCTCCTCCATTGCCCTTGACACTGGTAGAGTTGGAGGGAAACTTTCCACTCCGGAAGGAGGTGTTGTGGGGAAAGAAAGGAAGGGAGGTTGGAGGAAGCATCTGCAGTCATGTTCCAGCCACAGCCGTGAGCTGTTGGCAAAGGTGAGTGGCCCTTTGTACCCACTCACATCTTTATATAACTCCCAGGGGAGTTTTTACAAAGAATGACAATGACATTTAAAGCCACAGGAAGGAATTTATAAAGTGCCATTGTAGCTGCCACTGAAATAAAGCTTGGAGTCGCAGACAGGACCACTGCTCTGACTTTTTCCACATACTGCTCATTCTCTGATTACTTTCCTTCTTTTGGAAAAGATGTCACACCACACCACGGACAGCTCCAGATGGCAGGTGTTTTCTTTTTGCTTAACCTACCCCAGTTATATCCCTCTCTTGCCAATGATCTGTGATCACCCTCAATCTACTTTTCTGCAGAGACATAGGTGGGTCACTGGGCTGCTTTCTTCATGGCAGGGCCATTCAGGAGGCCAGGTGGATGACAGCTGTCCTCCTCCTAGGAACAAAAGATATAACCAACATACACACATACCCACAGTTACTACCATTGCCTTCTTTTTATAATTTTTAAAAATTGTGATAAAAAAACATATGCACTGCTTTAATCATTCTAAGTACTCCATTCAGTAGTGTGAAAGAAATTTACATTATTTTGCAATCTCCAGAATGTCTCCATCTTGCAAAACCAAAATGAGGTACCCATTAAACAACTACATGTAAGTGTGCATGTCAGGTGCACTGGTGAACATGCATGCCTGTATGTGAGGCTGTGTGCAGCTGTGTGAGTGACCATGTCTGTCTGTGTAAGGGGATATTTGTATGTATGCTTTCATGTGAGTGTGCTTTCTGCACGTGATGGTGTATGTGCACATCTGTGTGAGTGTGTAACATGCGTGATAAGTAAGCAAGAGTGTCACACACCACTGGCCCCCAATGCCCCAGAGGCCTGGTAGTTTCCTTAAAGAGACTCTAAGGAACTTTTAAACTTGACAAGACTTTAACGACTGTGACAAAGGCCAGTTAGAACTGGACCTTTTATGAAGATTTTTCAGGTTTAAAAGGAAAGATCTTAATATAACATGTTAAAGACATCCAGCATGGGGAAAGATGCCCTTAGGAAGTTACAACCAGCCCCATTGCCATACAACACAGTTTCATGCTAAGAGCTGCTAAGTATTATTCAATTCCATTCTTCCCGCTATAGACCAGTGGAGTGAATTAAGATACTCCATATTTACATATCCCACATCTCACTTTACAAGAGAGAAAGTATTCAGTAATAGCAAAACACTATGAAAAAAAATGGCAATTAAAAGAGTAACACAGGCTGAGGGCTACAGGTCAGCCCAGCCTGGGCAACTTACCAACTTAGAGAGATCCTTTTGCAAAATAAAAAATAAAAAGGGCTGGGGATGTAGCTCACGGAAAAGGTCTTGTGTTCAACCCTTGAAAAAAAAAGTAGTAATATACTAACACATCTGATGAAAAGGGACAACTAAAGTGAAGTTCAACAGTAATTCCACAAATTTGTTACAAAAGTATTAGTTAAAAGCTGGACATTGAAAACCACAACTGACCCTAGATATTGCAGTGGCCATTCACACAATGCTGGCTTAACTAAAATTGCAAGTCTGCTGACCAGATACTTGTGTATGCACATGCATGTACACATGTAGTAGAAGATCTGCAGGATTCCTAAGGGTGATACAGCAACTGGAGTTAAACTCCAGGCTTCACCTATTATCTGGGTGTCCTTGAGTGGATTACTCCCCCTTATAAAGTAGTGATCACGATAGTGTCTCCTGTACTGGGTTATGATGGTGAATAGAAGAAGGATCTGCACAATACTTTGTGCAGTCCCCATTATGGACCCAGCTCTAAATAACTGTAACCAATGGTAGTGGCTGTTCACCGATCAACTTCTACTCATCCAAGATGAATATTAGCACTTTTTCTAATAATCACTGTCCTCTGTATGCTTGCATTATAGGGAAGTCACTTTTTAACTTGCTAATCATTTCAGATGATTTTAGGGTAGGGGGTCCTCATGCAGGTCTGTAGAGGTCAGATTCATAATTGACTGGCTGTGTTATAAATGTGAGGATGGATGCACAGGGATCTATTTCTAACAGAAGTGAATGGAAAACCTTCCATTCTGAAACTCCATAAGGAAGCTGTCAGGGCAGTGGGCCAGAGGAGGGTTTTGGATAAGAATGTCAAGCAAATGGATCAGCTTTCACCTAGTTGCCATTCTCCCTGGAAACCCACATCCAGGTAGGCTTTCTGGGCAGACCTGCCTCATGGGCATCTTGCCACACTCTTCTCAGGAGGCTTCCAGAAGCAGGTGCAGGGCACCCTGTAGAGGTTGCACAATGGCACCTTCCTGATGATGAGGACACACACCAGCACCAAGTCTATGGCTCCTCTTGGCGGGGCAGGAGCAGAGACAAAGGCTAAAACTTAGAAAGTGGAAGAGGAGCTTGTCACAAGGCCAGGCCGGAAGTAGAAGGGACATGATGTTCTGCAGGGTCTTTCCAACAGCAGAACTTCTGGGAAGTGATTTATGAATTTCCAAAGCGAGCCCAAGGTTATTGCATAATCATTCGTGTGGGCACCAAGGGAAGCCAAGAACAGTGCAAGTTCTCTCTTCTTTGAAGCTCACTCAGCAATTTCTTTAGTGAAGTTTCGGACAACTATGTGGGACCCCTTCCTGTGAATGTTTCTTCTTAGTGCATTTCTCCCCTCATGATGTTAACCATAAGTGGTTAAAATAACATCTGACCTACCAGGTATACCATATGAACATATACCATGATGCACTGAAATACTTCTCACATTTTTAACTCATATAAAAAGTTATTATACATGTAATAATAAATTCTGATACTGTGACATTCCTAGAAGAATCTGAGGTGCCCATTATTTGAAAAAAAGAGAGAGAGAGACAACAAGGATATAAGAATTGATATTGTAGGATTTGAGTGGCCCGTCCTGCTCCTGAGTTCTATGAGTGATAATTGTCTGGTACCAATCTGAGAAAGAAGTCCTTTAATAAGCATGACTTTAGTCCATTGCACTTGGTTACTCAAATTCCTTCTAGATCATAAATCCATTAAAACATGTTTGGGAGAATAAAGCTAAGAACATTTCACAAGCTCAGCTGTGTGACATCATGGAACATTGTGCATCATGGACCTGGACCTAATCTGTGTTCGTGTATTTCTCCACTACATTTCACTTTGTATTTGACCTCCTAGGGTTCCACGCTCTCTCTTTATATGGACACATGGCTTTATGCCATACTTTCTTTCACTTGTCACATTCTCCTTCAAACCTGCAGGGTTCTTCAGTAACTATGTTCATGCATTCATGCTATATTAATTCGTTTTCAAATATGGGTCAGCTATTCATGCTGCTTGCTATTTACGCCCTTGTGTGGTCCCCTTCCACATCAAGTCTATGGAGGGCTGCAGAACCAATCCTGTTCTAGGTCGCGGTATCTTATGGTTTGTATCTGGATGTCTCCCCCAAAGCCTCATGAAGTCATGGGGGCAGATCTTTCAAAGGAGGTTGAATCTAGTGTTTGTGACTGGTTCATTGTCAAGTACTGGGATTGGTGGTGTGAATGCTGCATCCCCCCAGTGGTGGGTAGCTGGCATACAATATAAGGGAGGGAAAGAGGGTTGCTCCTCCCTTTTGCCTTTTTGCTGTGGTGGCTTCTGGTATCTGCCACATGAAAGGTTGCCCCTCAGCCACTCCACTCTGCCTTGGAGCCAGCTGAGTATGGACTGAAACCTCCACAAAGTATAAGCTAAATAAACCTTTTCTTCCTTCATTTTGGGCATCAGGTATATTGTCTCAACAATGAGAGAAAAGTAACCAAGACACAGTGTAAGCTGCACCCAGTTTTATCAGTTTCTTTTTGGGGCATTTTGAAAATGAGCATGTCTAGCTGCTCTCCTGGAGACCAGCTGACATGTGACAGGACCATGTAGTGAGGACAGCTGGAGAAGCTCTGAGACTACACAGTGAAAAAGAAGAACCCCACTGTCACAGCATCCTTTCTGATCCTGACTTTTTCCACCCCTGACAACTTGCAGGGATGGATGAGCCATGGGAATGAACCACTTTGGAAATGGATTCTGGAAATGGATTCTTTGACCCTATGCAATGAGTTGCAGCTGAGAGTACATGATGAAGAAACAAACTTCCTAGCTGAGCCCTAGCAAATAAAACTGTGGACAATAAAATCGAGAGGGTATTATTTTATTCCACTAAGCTTTAGGATACTTTGTTACACAGAAATAGATAACTGAGACACATTAATCCAATATTTATTTATCTAACACCAATGATTGATGTGATGATGAAGGCATGATATCTACCATTAAGGCATATAGTACAGAGGGGAAAATTATACTAAAAGCTAATCTTTTGGAATTTAATCAACTCTGTTTCCATAATTTCATACATTTTAAAATATTTTATTTTCACTCCCATGACAAGTATCTTTTTATAGACTTAATCTGGCATATAATGTGGTGCAGATTGGCTGGGGATTTGATTCAGTGGCATAAGCGCTTGCCTGGCAAGTGTGAGGTCATGAGTTCAATCCCAGGCACACACACACACACACACACACAAATGGTATAAATACATGTAGATTAATGAATAAATTAAAGTCACTGAAATCTGTCACAACAGTGAAAGCAACATACGTTGCTGACCAAAAACAGGAAGTAAAGGCTCTCAATGCATTATGTATGGTGTTCTGGCTTTTGTTTTGTCTCTTGCAGTAAATGATCATCTATTCACTTTATTTAAAGTTGGGTTTTCAAGACTGAGAGCTGCATAAAGGAGAGCGAAAACAATTGCAGGTGTAAGTAATGATTTATGTTTCTTAAAATGCTTTATTTGTATGTAGCAACTCTTAAGTAAGCCATGTCCAATCTGGCCTACCTACCCAAGTACTAACCAGTTACCTATTTCCATTCCAGTTCACGGTCTTTTTTCTCCACACTTCTAGGCCCATCAGCTCAACCTTGTCTTAAGCCTGGAGTGAGTAGAGAACAGATGCCACCAGATCTGGGGACCCATTGCATATTGCTTGCTGACCACAGCCCTCCTCCATCTGAGGCTGTAAGTGGAGATATTCCTAGAAAGAGACTCAGAGGCTGAATTTGGAGACACTGCACAGAGCTGGGTGTCCGTGAGCAGTGCCAGACCTACTCAATTACCTTAGCCACTTCTGCCAATCTCTTCTCTCTCCACTTGTGTTTTCTTCAACCACGTCAAATTGGAAACTCGTGGCAAGATTTCAATTTGAGGGAGAATGCTACAGGGGGAGAAAAATAAAGTATGTCAGAGATGGACAAAATAATGCAAATTAAATCAACTTAAGAATCGATATGGCATTCTCAAAGTACTTAGTAAGTATTAGTTTCTATAACTACCCATACTACTAAATTTTTAAAAGTCTGTATCTATATCTATCAATCTATTTTCAGTATTATACTATGCCATTACATGATATATTTTAAGATATAAAATACAACATGTTTTAATTAGGATGTAAGTAGTATGACATCAGATATTTTAATTGTCAAGTAAATAACAATCCTTTTCGTAAGTAGGGATTCTATAAGATACTTATAAATATATGCAAATTTATGTGTAGATATGTCTAGGAAAAAGATGATAATGACAATGACAATGATGACAATAGTGATGATGATAATTTGTGGTGCTAAGGATGGAATCCAGGACCTGGGCACACTAGGAAAGTATTCTATCACGGAGCTACCTCCTCAGCTGCATACAATGTCTATGTTTACAAATATGTAAAGCATATGTACATTTCTATGCATATATATATATATATATATATATATATATGTATATAGTAGTTCTTTGGTATCCACAGAGGTTTGCTTCCAGGACTCCTCCACTTCATACCAAGATCTGTGAATACCAAGTTCCTTGTAGGACATGTGTGGCATTTACATAGAACCTATGCACAATCTCCCATATACTTTAAATTAACTCTAGGTTACTTACAATGCTCAATACCATGTAAATTCTATGCAAATAGTCATAGTTTTATATTTTTAAGGGATCATGACAAGGAGAAAAGTCTGTATACATTCAGTAGAGACATTTAACAATATTTTTGATCAGAGCTTGGTTGAACCTACAGATGAGCAACTTACAGATAAGGAAGGCTGACTGTGTGTAAAATTAATATCACAGAATTAAACATCCTGGAGAAAAGTATAGCAATTTGAAGCATTTTTCTTTGCTTTTTTAGCTTTTTTAGTAATGGCCTTTTCTAATACTTGCACTTATAAAAGGAGATGCATTTCCTATTACTCTCCATAATGGTTGATATATTGTGTCAACTTGAGAAGTCTAGAAGCTTAACTAAGTAACTCAGAAGTTCTACATCCTAAGGTGCAGAGGACATGCCCTTACTGCTCCAGGATGTTGCTCATTGTGTCAATTTGAGAAGTATAGAAGTTAATGAAATGACTCAGCAGGGGACCAGGGCTTTCACTTTGTAAACATCCTGAGCCTGTGCAAGAGGAGGGCATGGAGATGGTGTGGGTGTAAAGGACCCCTCCCCAGGCCAGGTAGCTTGCATACAGCAAAAGGGAAATGAGGAAGGACTGATTGCTGGTTGTTCCAAGGAGCTCCAGTTTTGGTCTTCAGCTTGGATGTTGTCTCCTGGCTTCTAGCACAGACTGTCTGGCTTTCACCAGGGATTCTTCAGTCTTTGTCGTAGATTCTTCAGCCTTCTGTTGCAGACCCTTCAGCCTGCTGATATGGACTTGATGTGAAACATAGCAGTGAGAGCCAGACCTTGGACTGAACCCTTTAGCCTCCAGCATGGAGACACCTTCTGCATGCTTCCTCATCCAACTGTATGGCTGACCATGCTAAACCAATCTTGTAATTTGTTATATGTTTGTATATCTTGTGTTCTATCCATTTGTCTACTAAACCCTAACTGATACATTCTTTCAATTGGGGTAGATTCTAGAAAATAGGCATGATTATTGCATAATATTAATACCATGTATTTCCTCAGTACCTTATGCCCCATAAAGTACTTTTGTGACTGCTGTTTAATCCTCACAATGATCCTCTCCAATGCCTCCAGTACACAGTGAGGTGTTGTCATTTAGATCTTAATTATCCCCCTTGGCCCATATGCTATCGACTTGGTCTCTGAATGTGACACTCTTCGGAGATGCTGGAACCTCCAGGAAGTAAGGCCCAAGGTGGGAGGAAGTGAGATAGTAGAAAATGTGCCCTTGGAAGGGTTATGAGATCCCAGTCCTTTCCTCTCTGTCTCTCTCTGTCTCTCTGTCTCTCTGTCTGCTTCTCTCTGACTCTGCCTCTGCCTCTGTCTCTCTCTTTCTCTCTGTCTCCTGCCCACCATGCGGTGAGTAGCTTTGTACTACCATGTGCTCCACACCATGATATTCTCCTTTGCCCAGGTCCAAAGTGACGAGGCCAAGTGACCATGGACTGAAACCTCTGAAAGTGTGAGCCTAAATAAATCTTCCTCCTTTTAACTTGTCCATCTCTGGTTTTTGTCACAGTAATGAAAATCTAACTGATGAGGTCTGGAGAGGCAAAGGGACTCACTTATAATTACACAGCTGCTGTACTACAGAGCTGAGACTTAAAGTTTTAAAAATCAAATCCAGTGTCTGAGCTAAAATGTGCCCTCACCAAATCACCACGTTTCTCTTTTTGGAACTTTCCATTCACAGCTACACATTCTAGGTCTCTCCAGAGCTGGCTTTGTGTTCCTCCTAGGAGATCAAAAATGGATTTGACTACATCCTCTGAGTAGTGATGCAGGCCCAGCTCTTTCTAAGTGCAGTAAGTGGGAGACAATGAAGAGGTCGTGAAGTTTCACCTAATGGAAGCCATCCCTGTGGGTGACACCCTCGTCAATCCATTGATTAGCTCCTATTGGACCCTTACGTGGGTCAGGGACTCTGTTACGTGCCCCAAAAGGTTGAATGGGAAAGACAGAGGTAGTTCTCTTGTTTATAGTTGGCCACTAAATTTAGCAGTGAAGGAGAAGAAACAGTATTTACTATCCATTCTGGACTCCCTGACCCTTGGTACTTCCACCCCCGAGTGTTTTCCAAGGTGCTTGGCCTTCAGGAATTTTGCTCATGTCTCCTGGGCTAACTTAGTTGCCCAGAGCACATTAGCACCACCATTTATTCTAAATATAATGCTCACTTTTCTACCCCTTCTTCTCTAACCTAAAATTGCTTTTCTGCACAAGCAGGAAATAAGGCAGAACACTGCAGCCTAACAAATGATAACAGAAAATGCTCTTGGTTGCTGGGCCTTGGAGATCAAAGTGCATCCCACATGGTCGCCAGTTAGTACTTCAGATGGTTTCTATTTCACTCAGCATTAATTTTTTATGAAATCTCTCTAGGGCCCAGGGGACCCATAATTGGCTTTTAGTTCTTTATTCTGCACTGTCGTATCTAATTGCTGAGATGGTTCCATGAAAACACTTACATTTGAAGGTGGAGTTAATGTATTTACCAGCCTTACCATCTGAAGGTAGGTTCACATCTTGGTGCAGGATTCTAATCATGTTTTTCCTGTGGAAGGGAGATGGAGGTATTATTGAACTAAATATGCTTGATTTTCTTTGGGTTTTATGGTCAGTATTTCACATCAGGGTCATTGCATATCGAGAGCACTGTCCATTACTAACAGCAGGTTCTGTTTTCTAATTTTTAGTTTGATTCTTAATAAGAATTTGGGATTTGTACACCAGCGGTAGGGCCTCAGGGAAGGAAGCCCTTTCTGTGTCTGAAATGTGCTTCTTCAGTTATGCAGGATATGAGGCCCAGTGGACCTAAGGGACATTGTCCCTCTTGCTCAGCAGCCACAGCCTGTGTTTTCTTTCAGTCCCTGAGTGCTTTAGTAAAACCAGTGAGTGGATCTGATTAGATTGTAAGTCTCCTCTGCAACCTCTATTACCAGTTGGAGCTGCAAACTATTCAGGAAACACTGTAATATGAAAGGGATGTTTACAGAGCTGCTAGTTGCCAGGGAGTCTCCATTCCTAGCAGACCATTGCTTCCACCTTTACCTCTTGCTAATTTCATGTGTCATTTTTCTTGCCATCTTCACCTGTTTTCTGAAAAAGAAGAAGAAAGAAACCTGGTCATGTGGCCTTACTTCCCTAAAGTGAAGCTAATAGAGGTATACAGGATCTGTAAAACGCTGCTGATTCTCTTTCAGTAGTGATTTTAGCTCCACACCCTGTACAACTGGTTGCAAAATTTCTCTGAAACACAATTTTACAATCTTTACTTCTCCAATTGCTTTCAACTGTTAACAGAGCCCAGGTTTTGCATACATAGCTATGTTTGGAGAGAAACAATTTGCTTTCTAACTGTGTTCAGTTTCCTGACTGGTTCATACGACCACTGTACCTTTGATTGGTTGGAGATATTCCCTTGGCTCAGGCTACCAGAGACTTCTTCACTTGACTGAGTGCCTGGCTTTTGATGCAGCCCTGGTTAGGACTCACCCCTTTCTGTGGTCATTAGCATTTTTATTCTGCAAGACTTCCTATAGAGTAGTTGGCGTCAGCACTATTGTCAAGTCTATGAATTTGCTAGTATTTAACTCACTCTTCACAGACCATAAAAATCTTTATTCCTTGAAGTTTTTAAGTGTGCAAGGGCTGACTGTTTGGGTAGGAGCTGCCTTTGTCATGTGTTCTCAAGCTAAAGAAATATTCATTCAGTTGTGTTTGTTCAGTCCTTGAAGATGAAAGGCAGTGCCTTAATTTGAACCTTTGGTTCATTCAAAGGGAAGCAATCAATTCTATTCTGCAAATATTCATTGAACACTTGCTAGGACAGAGGTTGTGAGGCAGTGCAAAGTGCAATGTGTCTGATGATTGCTGGAGATGAATGAGAGAGGGAACCAGGACTCAACTTGTTTGCATTTCTACAAGTTCTCAAGGGACCCCTGATGTTGCACCTATGGATCCGCTTTGAGTAGCAACACTGTGAGAGAGTCCTTAAAACGTTTTTAGAGCTTTGTGGGAAGACATTGAAATACATTCCAATTAGACAACAAAGCAACTAATAATGCAAGCCCAAGTATTCCAAGTTGCCAAATGTACTCTAGAGATAGCAAACGGCAATGACATTCAGCTGATAATGGAGACACTGCAGCCTGAACATATCAGATTAGTTGCCACCATCTGGAATAGGATTCAAACAGTGGTGGGGTTTGAGAGAATGGACATGAAATAGATGAGTGGAGCAGAGAAGGAAAGGCTTTCTGGAAGCAGAGAATAAAGATGACAAATAATAGAACATTTGTGATGGGAGCTGATAGGATTAGTTTTTCAGGAAACATAGTTCTGCAGAAATAAATGAAGACCAATCAAATGAGAGCAAGCAGTCTATTTATTTAGGGTCTGCAATAGCAAGCGAGTCAGCCACCATTACTAGCATCTTGGCAGAGGCTCAAAGGCAGGCAGAGGAGTGGGGAAACTTCATAATGGATAAAAGGGATGGATGGTGTAGGTGTGCCTGAATCCAAAGCTGTTCCTGTGAGGAAGCTGGAGGTAGCTAAGCAGGATCACAGCTTCCTATGGAACGGGCTAGGGATGCATATATGACTTTCTCTGGTTGGTCTTAAATTAGAGGCAGGGACACAAATTAAGGAACTTATTAGTGTTTAAGGCTTAAGATTTTTGCACCAATTGTTACCAAAGTTTGTGTTTGGTTCTCTGAGTTGTCACGAAAGGCAGCAATCTGATTTCTCCCAAGTTTGACTTATCAAGAGGGTTCTGGCTTCTTGGTTGGTTACGTAGATAATGAGCTGGCTTTCTGGCCAGGTTATTACAGGTCTTGGGACAGAGTCCTCTTTTTACATATGATCTTTTGTCATTTACGTACTGCAGTGCTGCCTACCTGAGGAGAACACATTCCAAGACCTCCACTGAATGCTAATTCAGAATGAATTGGAAATAGTATTGAATCCTATATATACTATATTTTTCCTTACATACATACCTAGATGAATTTTATGAGTTAAGCATAGTAAGAGATTAACAACAACATCTAATAATAAAATAGCTCAATTGCAACAATTTACTGTAACAAAACTGATAGCATCACTATTTTTACGCCACGGGATCATTATTAAGTAAAGTAAAAGTAACTTTAATATAAGTGCTGCAATACCAGCTCAGCCGCTCTGAAAACTAATGCAACTACAAGTGATGAATGGTAGCATATACAGTATGGATACACTGGGTAAAATGATGATTCCCATCTCAGGCATGGTGGAACAAGACAGGGTAAGCTTTCATAATGCTATTTAGAATAGCATTCAAATTCAGACTTATGAATTGCTTATTTTTGAAGTTTTCCATTTAATATTTTTGAAGTGTTGCTGACTGCAGGTAACTGCAAGTGTGGAAAGCAAAACTATAGGTAAGGGAGGTCTACTGTATTCTCTCACTTATTTCTGGGTTTTGTGCATTTGTCCCAGTTTCATCTATCCGTTCGTTTTCTTCCTTCCTCCCTCTCTCCTTCCTTGCTTACTCCCTTTCTTCCTTCTTTTCTTTATTCTCTCTCTCTCCCCCCCCTTCTCTCTCTCTTAGAGTGTGGGCTCATCCATTAACTGATGTATTTTGAGTACCCTTTTCCTTTTTTCTGAGTACTCAGGAACCCATCAATATTCTGTTTATTCTTTCATCCCTCAGATTGATGATGTATAAACTTTTGCAGGAGAAGACATTGGTTCCGTTGCCCTGGAGTGAAGCACAGTCCTTGAGCTCCAGTAGAGTGAAAGCTATGTCCTATATCCAAACACCATGCTGCGTGGTAGACACTAAGGACTAAGGGTTACAGGCCTTCACTCTACCTAACATGGGAGAACAACTGAGCACTTTCTGCCACACAGCAGGTAGCAGGAGCTACGTGGCTTCCTGTCTGATGGATGCAGCTGCAGGCATCAGTTGCTCTGCTGTTGCAGGGACAGTGAAGCTCCGTGGACAGGTCCTTGGCTGCCAAAGCTTCATCCCAACACCCCCAGGTCCCAGACAGCAGAGCAAAGTCACCCCTTTTCCTGGCAAGTGCTGGAAAAGGCTGCACATCAGTACTCCCTAGATATGGCACTGAGGTCATAGCAGTACCCTCTCTGCCCGCCATCTGTCTGCAGCTGCTCTGCTCGTGGAATTTGGGCTGCCAGCTTGGATCTTCCATCAGAGACATCCTGCCTTCAGCTGTCTCCGTCAGGTCTTTGATGGTACACAACCTTTTCGCCACCTCCCTTCTTCTGCAGGTGGCCCAACACTGCTAATTATCCCATTTTCCTTTGCTCTCTGAAAATCCTCTTGGTCTGGCTCCCGGGATATCTTGTGAGCTGTGAGCACCTAATTAAATTCTCTAAACTCTCTAAGTGAAGCTCGCATGTGGGGCCATCCTTTCTCATTTTCCCTGAATTGCTTATTTGTTGTATGTGTATTTATTTCTCAAGGAAAAACCCAACAGGTAAATCCATGTTATATGAAATCTATGCAGTGAACTAAAATGGCCAAAGGCATTTGACATTTAAATAGTGTCATCTGCATTAGCCTTTGAAAAAATCCACAGCAAAGATTTATCATTTACAATAAGCAAGATATAATTGTAAATTATAGATCTTAGAACTACAACTTTTTCACCTTTGGTTTCAGCTAAGTTGGGTACGTTTATCCAGGCATATGCATCTTTTTCTAGGCAAAAGGCAAATGTCTTTGGGTTTGTTGCAGAAACGATGAAAAACTAAGTGATAGAAATAGTAATGATTCTATCATATTTTGAAATTAGAAGCTGTTCCCTTTCCTCTATATCCGTTCGCCATTCTTTTTTTCTTCTATAATAATTGAACTTTCAATCTGAGCACCTATCTTCAAGGAGATTCCTATTTCTTAACTTCTCTTGTAGCTTGTTATAGTCAGATGACTGAACTGGGTATAAATGGACGAAAAGGAGGAGTGTGTGGAGGGGGTGGTTTTGTGTGTGTGTGTGTGTGTGTGTGTGTGTGACTTCTGCTGTGATACCTAAAGGTTGTAGATGTGCCCTTTCTTGTCCCATTTCCTTCCTGCTGGCTGGGATGTGAACATGATGTCTGAACTAAAGCAGCCGCATAGATCACAAGGGAGGAAAACCTTAAAGGTAGTAAATGAATCAGCAGATTAGAATGCACCTGTGCTCCTCGTCTAGCCCTGGACCATTTCAGCCTCTTAAATGAGCATGCAAGCAACATGTACCCAGTGTCAATAAAGCACTATTATATTTTCCCTTTTAATCATTTGCAACCAAACTTAATTGTAACTAGTGAAATGCTGAAACAACCAAAAAGCAAGGAATAAATTTTACATTGCTCCTTAAAAGCCTAGGAAGAGCATTTATACCATATAGGACTGCAGTTGCCTTTGTCACTCTAAATCGTCTAGAAAGAATTCACTGGAGTCTCAAGTAGTAACTCATCATCCTCACAACCTTCAGTGCTTGTGAGCTGCTCACACACAGGATTACACAGAGGTCCTTCCAATGGCTGTTTGCCCTTGTGCTATGAACTAAGAGTAAAATAATGCCAAATGTGTAAGCGATGGTGTCATAACACCCTAAAGACTTCAGGTAGAAAGGATGGGAAATGATAGTAGAATCTATGCTGAGCATGTGCAAGGCTGAGTTCAATTGCTGATATTGAGATACTCCCCCCCAAAAAAAGAAAAATGAGAAATAAAATAAGGGAGGGAGGAGAGAGGATAGGATGGAGGTAGGGAAGAAAAAAGAAAAAGAAAGTTTTCTGAAGAAGATAATTGGAACAGGATAAATCTAAAATAATTGGAAGGCAAAATGTCAGCCTTTACAACTTCGATATCAAATACATTTAGAGACGAGCATCTAATATTAATACAGTGTGAGTTAAAACTACTAGAGTGCCAGGAACTCATATTCAGTACCTGCAGGTTCATGCCCTGTCTGAACACTTTCGACTTTTTTTAAACACATACTTCTGGCCAAATAAACAATGTCTGCAAGTGGGTTTCATGCCTGGACTGCTGGTTCATGCTCCTAGTAAATTTTTATCACCATTCACATTAGATTGTAGTAGATTCCACTCTTGGGGCAAGACACATCTCAAGCTGCTTGTAGTTTATAATGAAGAGGAAGACAAGATGAGTCAATACAATTTCTGTCTATACGATCACTTTTAGAACCTGATATTTCTCACTAGGATGGGGGTTATCATCTGGAATGATTGTCTTTGAGCTTGGCAGGAGGACTGGAGGTGAAGGGAATGACTCAGATCGTGACCAAAACCCCAAAGAAGTACAAAGGAAAGAAGTACATACACAGACACAGCTGGGAACCTGAGAATAGGGTTTTCAAATCTCAGCGACAAGCCATCATTTTGGGAAGGATATGGCAAAAAACAACCTGAATAGGAAGCAAAATTTTAACAGTTTTTAAAATTAAGCTCTTGTGTGTCATTTGCCCAAATCAGGGTTAGTTCAAAGAAGAATGATAAGTAGATGATAAGGACTATCTGCTGGTAGACTGGTAGTCATTCTTCCAATTTATCCATTCAGAAACAAAGGGCTCAGAAGTTTTTGCTTAACATCAGGGTTCACAAAAATACCTCGACTTAGTAACCTATTTGATTCAAATACCCTCTAAGTTAAACAGGTGAGATGATTCTAGAAATTATTAGGACTACATCTGCTCACTTCAATTCTACTTTGACCATGGAGACTTATGCTACAGAGTCTCACCAGTTATTGTTAAAACAGGTTATAGGGGTCCAACTCTGCATATGACAAAACTTACAAAATTTAGAAAATTAAAACACATATTCCATGACATTCTTGTTTTTCCAGTATGTACCACTGGATTCAAATTAATAGTCCTTAGCTTTAAAAAGTAGATAATTTCATTCAGGATTATTAAAGGATGAGACTATTAAAAGATATCAAGAGAAGCCATATACTAAATAGAGGGGTTGTGTGAATCATAAATCTTAGGCATTAAAATGTATGTTAAATTCTGAGCTAGCTTCACCTTAGTGAAGGGAGAAGACATGTATAAATGCCACAGAATCCCCATTTATAGCAATCAATGCATTGACAATAGGAGGAAAAGCATAGCTTCCTAATGTCACACGCACACCATGGAACAGATGGAGAAACAAACTGACATCCAAAAGGTCACTGATTTTGATATTCGTAGGACAGAGATGCCTCTGGCTGAGAGTATATCCTCAAGTCACTGAAGTATGCAAGGCTAATCCACTTTACTGCCTTCATCAAATATTTAGAAATGGTACAATACTCATTGGGAAAAAAACTAAGAGGATAAGAAAGGAAAGTTTAGGTTCCATCACATAAATATACATAAGTAGAAGCATAATTTAGACATCAGAATTAACTTCAATGGAAACTGCAGCCTCTGAGTGGGGAATGGATTACAGGTTTTATAGATCTGCTCGTGGACACACTCAAATGTCACTTAAACATACAGAATGGAAGACCTCGTGGTCACATTCTGAGCCAGAGGAAAGCACTGAGCTCGCTGACCCAGAGAGGGTCTTTGTACATTAAGGACTTGACCGAAAAGATTCACATTAAAGGCGGAGTTGCTGGCCTGCAACAAAATACCCGTCATACTTCCCCTGTGAATCTCTTCAATCCACAAAATTGTTGTGGGGATATGAACAAAAAAAATTCCACTAAAAAACTATGTGAATTTATTTATTTGTTAAATAAAACACATTTATCTTTATCTTAGCACACGTTTGTGGTAAATAATAATCACATTCGTTATGGGGAAATGGTACATTACATAACACATCTTAATTCTTTTTTATCCCCTTCCCACCCCTTCTTCTTCCCATCCCAACTTTAATATGTGAACATGATTGGCAGAATAAAAGTTATCCTTGGATCCATTTCAAATACAATGACATAATGTGGTAAGCAAATCTTCACAGAAAAATTATAAAATTCTGCACAACTCTACTGTGAAATCAAAGGACCCATTTACAACAAATCTGGCTTAATAACATGGACCAGGTTATAAAAAAATGATAATCCTCACAAAGTAATATAACTTTCCTCCACAGATAAAACAGTTCTGACTGAGACCATTGGATGCCCTTTTAAGATTTTATTGATAAGGGATAGAACAGTTACACAAGACCAGAATGTTGAAAGGTAACCTATATCTGCAAAAGAAACTGGAGGGTATTGTAAACAAGTTATAACAAATAAATTATACTTACGGTTCTCCTCAGTACAAGTTATGGTACCCACCAGCTGCTAGAATCCCAAAGCAATGGAAAAACTCTTACCATTAGAAGTTTTGTTTCTTCTATTTTATTATGAAAAGCAGAATAGGCTACTTGCCTCAAAAGCACAATAGATTTGAAACAATAGTATCTAAGTCAGCATCACAGCTGTGCCACATTTAGCTGTGAAATTTTGGGAAACTGTATTTTTCTGTCTTAAATTCTTTTTCTATAAATTAAGCAACTGGAATAGCCTATCTCTGAAGGATTTTCAAGGTCTGATGCTTAGAATGGTGATTCTTTCATACAGAAATTTAAGGCAGGGGAATGGTTGTCACTTTCTTAGAACATCTATTGGGAACATGATCTGCTTTCTCATTTGGAATCTTTCCCATGAGATCTCAAACCTCAGGACTGCCCATTTTCTGTGCTGGCGATTGGCTCAGGGATGAGCATCTGATTTAAGATAGGAAAGTAAAATCCAGGGATCTGGGAAGGTTTCTCCTTGCTTTTTGAGAACATCTGAAAGCAACCTTGCTTTTTTTCTCTAAATCCAGTTGAGTATAAAATATGAAATTTAACCTAGGTGTGGTGTTGCATGCCTATGACCCCAGCACTCTTGTAAAAATGAAGCAGGAGGATCTTAGATTTGAGCTCAGACTGAGCGAGTTTGCAATTTAGTAAGACTTTGCCTCAAAATAAAATAATAAGAAAAGAGCTGGGGTTGTAGCTCAGTACAAAGGCCCTGGGTTCAATTCCCAGTTTTTCAATCAATCAATAAATCAATCAACCAATCAAGTGAAATATGTAATATTGCTGAGACCTAATACTTTAGAGGTGGCATTAATGTTTTTTAAAAGCCTGCACCAAGGTTCCTCAGGAAAAATGGACCCAGAACCATATAATTAAGTCGGCACAGAAGCTAACCCTGCCCGGGACTTCCAGTTATGTGAAGCAATACATTTCTCATTGATACAGCTGGTGGGAGTTGGTGTTTTCTGTTACCTCTGGTGAAAGTCATTTGAACTTCCACTCTACTTCTATTTCACTGTTCCATTTCACTTGTATCCACTCATGCTAATTTTCCTCTTGCAGCCATTCTGCATGCTGTGGAGGAAGTCATAGGAGAGACTGACCTCAAGTCTACTTCATCCAGGATCTCTAAAGTGGGAAGAGTCTAACTGAGAGGCTATTATGTACAGGAACTGCATTTCATTCATCTTTGTACCTCTTCCAATTAGCCCAGGGCCCAAAAATGAGTAGACAGTAAAGGTGCAATGAATAAGAAAAAATATTGTCAACTAACAGTTCCTGAGTGTTTAATACTTGCTAAATCACATGTTGGGAATTATTTCTTTAAAATATTCACAACTTGAGACACCACCATGATTATCTGATTATCTCCTCTGGTCAGATAAAGTGAAAGATTAAAGAATTTTCAGAGGAGCACTCATCTAAAATAGTAGCAGATCCAAGATTGCAATCTAGACTTGCCTGATGTCAGAACTCAAATTCTTTGTACTTAATTTC
>RJWT010011190.1:0-23529 GCA_004365215.1 Cuniculus paca
AAATATTTAAAACTCATATATTTAAAATAGAAAACAATATTTACCTAATCACAGAGATTAACATATTTCAAAAGCAGAATTATAAATAAAATATATGTGAATATTTAAGCCTTACATTAAATACCTCTATTACAATAGGCAAAAGTGTAATTTCTATTATTGAAACTGTTGTACAAAATATAGTAGAAGAGAGTGTAAAATAAAATGTACACCTTGCAACTAAAATGAATTATAAATTAGGTAATTATTTTAACATCAATTTGGAAAATTATTTAAATAACTGATTTTTTCAAGCTTTTGCCTATTGGTTTAACTTCTAATAAACTGTGATTATTATACAATGAAAGATGATTTAATTTTATTGTAAATTCCTGTAAGAAAATAATGAAAATTAGGTAAAAGTCTAAAAATGTGAAACTTTGGAAATAAATTGCTAGATTTCAACTCGAACAACAGAATTTGGCATTTTGAATTCTTTTGTTTATTTTATTTTTTTCCAAATCCATTTTATTTCAAGGATAAAAAGAGAAAAAAGAAGAAGAATGAGGAGGAGGAGGAGGAAAAGGAGGAGAAGAAGGAGAAGAGGAGAAGGAGAAGAAGAAGAAGGAGAAGAAGGAAAAGGAGAAGAAAGGAAGAAAAGATAAAAATCTAAAACAAAATTTCAAAACACATCAATTGAGCAACAATGGTACATACATTGAGAATTGCCATCCCAATTCTGAATTCTTAAAGCAACACTGAAAAGGAGTTTTCATGTGCTGTCAAGAGACAAAGTTCTATTTTTGCAACAATAAAAATACAACAAGGTTCCTGAGGTCTATAAAGTGTAATATTTAAAATAGCAACTATATACACACACACATACACACACACTCACACACACAGTACCACACTCACACACACTACCTCTTAGCTTTGTGTATTGTAGATCTTATGCTGTGCTATGAGAACTTTTCTTTCATCTCTTGCTAAATCTCCAACCACAGTGTATAATAACTGGCTAGTAATTGTTATTCAAAAATTATGACTGTTTTTCACAAGGAACTACAGTAAAATACATACAAAAACAATTCTAAAAGGAAAAGAAAATAAATTTAAGTCTAGAAACAACTGTTTCTGTCATATTTTGCAAATCAAAGTTATTAAAATATTTTAAAACGTGTGTATTTTTGCCATAATTCAAAATTAACATTTGCTGTGAATTTATTTAGACACATCAAAAATAATTTTAAATGTGCTTGGAAAGTTTTTACCTTATTAAACATAATTTGATTAAAAACTGCTTCGATTGACATTTTAGTTCAGGATGCAGAATGGTATATGTACATTTCCTAGGCTTTCCTGCTTAATTAGATCATAGTAATGAGGTACAATGAGTTTTAGCAAATAACCAGTTATTAATACAACAAGCTAAAATCATCAAAAACATTAATGCAAATGCTAAAACAATCTGTAGAAGTCCTCTTATATGTTGTTTCCTTTCAATCTTTGTAACTTACTAGTTTGAAATCTATGGTATTATTCTGTTCTATTGAAGGTGTAACACTCTCAGTAGCACTATAAATACTTGTCAGTTAGATACATTCTAAAGTCTAATTGGACTTGAGGAAAATTACTGGATTTCTTTAGCCCATAAGAACAAGATATTGGCATGATAACATTGACTATTGGTTATCAACAGATGTTGAATATTTTTATTACTAAAGAAAAGCATGTATGGTGCATAGATGTATATATGTGCATGAGTTATAGATTTGAAAATGTATGTACAATGTAGGAATGTTATTGATGATCAGTGAAAACTGCACTCTATCTGTTTTTTTCATTACCCAAAATAATCATGCTTGCTGCTCATTCATTAAATTATCATTTGATCAGTTTGACAATTTTTCTTTTAAATTTATGAATAGCAGACTGCTTTATTTTCTCATTTTCTCAAAATTTCTGTGTGGGAAGAGTAGGCAGGGTGAAATTTAGACATGAAATTGAAAAATATATTTTTATATTTATATATTTTATATAAAATATTCTATATATGGTAATAACTTAGTTCCAGAACATTTATGTTTTCAAACAATTTGGTTCACAAACTAAAACATTCAGCAAAACTTTGCTTCCATTCTCTGACTCCACATGGAGTGACAAACACATGGTCCTTTTCCCCACATAACAGAACACAGCAATCTTCCCCAAAATCGTAAGACAAATTAAGTTTGTAAACCGAGACGCTGCTGTATATATCTACATCCATATCTACGTCTATATCTACACCATCTACAATTACAATTATATCGAAATTACATCTACACCTGTATCTATCTATATCTATGACTACAAATAAGTTATATACAAAAGCACAATCAACTCTCATTCATCAAAGTGCAACATCTTTTGAGGTGATGGAACACATCAGTAGAATTTATGTATTTTGTCCCAACATAGACTGGTGTTTGCAATAGCAATAAGCTTCCCTGTCATTTATCTTTTTGTTGCATTTTTAAAAACTTTTATCGATACATTTTAGATATACATAAGGATAACATTCATCATAGAAAATTTGTGTTTTACATGATTTATTTTGCTGCTTCTTTATTTCCCATTCTTCTCTCCTCCAGTCCTTTTATCTCTGATATTTAATGGTTACTGCCCAAGAGCTCTAATAACTTTGTCATTTATCTTTGTGCTACTTCTTAAAGGATATTTATCTATTGAACTGAGACAGATATGAGAGAAATACTTTGAAATTATTAAATCTGCTTGACTTTTAAATGAGACATTTTCTTTAACATATATTCTATTGTTACTTTTTAAGAAAAAAAATACAATTAGCATCTAATCTGTTTGGTATCTTTATACTCTGTAATAGTGTTCAGTAAAGCATCATCTAAATAAATGTAGCTGTTTCCTCTTTTCCTGACTATCTGACTCTGATAGTTTTAACAAACGTGCTCACAATCTTTGCTTACAAAGTTTCTCACAGTAAGAGCAGAGATAATCCAACAGATTAAAACACACTAAAGTCTAGAGAATAGGATTAGCTACATTAATGTAAGAAATAGTTATATGGTCATTTTTAGGTAAGAATCTGAACACATGTCTGAGAGACTTTGATAGACTATAGAAAATATGAAAATTAAAAACAAGCCAATAATAAAACAAGCAAAAAAAGATTAAAATGTCACTTTTTTAAGTCACTTTATTTCTATTTGCAAAATTATCATCATAAATAAAACCATCAGTAATGATTCTGTATGAAAAGTGTCTGTTAGAGATGGAACCTAGGGAACCTATTCTGCCTTGGTGTGTCTTTATGAAACCAAAACTACAGGCATTTTTTAAACCTGTTCTTTGTATTATTAAAGTCATGAGTTTTTATTTAATAGTAAGATAAACATCATTAAATATGTTAATAGTAATTTATGAAATGTGAATTTCCACTTTCATACAGAAATATTCAAGAAATATTATATGGACAAATTGAGGACATCTTTCTAATTATTTAGAGATAATAAATACATAAGTAGGTATTGTAACCCAAATAATGAATATTGTAATCCAAGTATTATAATCCTTTTTCTAATCTTCCCCAGAAAGTTACATTTGTAATTCCATTGAAATGTCATTGGAATTCCAGCAAGTTAATTCCAATCTACCACCTCCAATGCAACCCACGGTGAGAGTAGAGACACCAAGATATCTTCAAAATTAAGGACAGCCAAGGGGTCCTAAGCCTGATCCAGGTGAGGATATATGGACAAAGGCCCTGATTCAAGGCCTCTCCCAGAATTTACTATCTTGCGAAGAAGGGGGTGGTCCGAGGATGAGTGACAGTGAGGATGGCAGGTACTATGTGAGTCATTTGAGCTGGCTAGCCAGGTGGGGAGAAAAGCATCTTTGAAAATGCAGGGATAATGACATGCAGAAGAATCAGTCTGTATAATATAATTAACATAGCATCTGAATGGTTTTAGGAGGCTGTTGCTTCAGTTTCTGATATGCAAACTTTTGTGCCCTGGGGAGTCATAGCCTCTTATTTGAGCCTCATGCCCAGCTGACATTCCTGGAACCTAGTGACTCTGTCATCCTGCTGTGCTGGGATCTTTTACAGAGGGCTGTATTTGAGAAAACAGGAGAGTTTCAGACTGGCTTTAAAGATTACGTATCTGCACTTCAGTTGGCCTTATTTGCATTGCTTAGAGCCAATTGAAGTGAGAAGAAAATATGATAGTCAGCTCTGTACATATCAGTTTACAGAAATAAGCCTCAATTTAACTAATGCTGTAGCGATTGTTCTGCTTTCAAGGGGAGTCACTCAAATTGTCTCCTACAAGTAGGTATATACATATGTACATAAATCAATAAATGGAAAATTATACATACATATCTAAAAAATTAACAATGCTTATCTATCAACCTGGGTTAGGGGAGTGAATCTACTCTATTCTGCATTTAATTTTATTTCTGGTGTTGCCTGTACTATATTATAATTATAAACAATTAGAAATAAAATATATAAGAAAATATACAAGAAAAGGAGTTTTACTAATGATTAATCACAATATAAATTATAAAGTTAGCGAGTTTGTTGTGCTATTTTAACATTAAAACATTCATGAGAATGTAATGTTATGAAAGAAAAATAATCCAAAAGAAATATATCATGAAATTTAAATTGAATGTGTTTTAACCTTTTACTTCTTTTTATTATATCTTTTACTTATTTCTTCTGCTACACCCACTCACAGATTAATTAACAAATGTTCTGATTAAAACCATGTTGATTAAGAACAATTTAATGAAAGCTACAATATGCCCTGTAAAAACTCAAGCTTATGTAAGACAGAAATTATTAATCGTATTAAAAACTGACCTTTAAGATACTGGTATTTCCATAGCAAAATTAATTTATGACTGTTTCTTCAAGTTTTATTTTCTATATACCTGCTAGTCAGTGCAGAGGAGGGCCTGTATTTTGATTATATATTTTAACAACGAGCAAGTAATGGGAAGAAAACTAAGAAATGCTTGAAATATAAAATTAACCTACTACATGATAACAGTCATTTCATCAACAGATATACTGTATCTGTGTTACCCACCAAAGACCTATCATTATTATTAGTAGTAGTAGTAGTGTTACAAGAAGCTGAGATAGCTAGAATTATTATAGGCAGTCAGACAGGGCCAGGTCCTCCATGGAGCCAATGCAAAAACCTAGATACCTTGCAACTGTAAAGGAGAAAAACACCTCCTGCTGTGGGCCGGTCCTGGGTCAACAGATCAAACAAATGCACCCACTTCCTGAGGACTGGTATTCTAAATAGGTCCTTAGCTCCCTAAGGAAGCCAGAGTCACCTGTCTTGACCCCCTAGGGAAAGAGTCACTACTCCTTAAACATGCTCGCTGGCTACGTGACTCGGTATCCCCATTTGTCCCGGACTTAATCAATTTTACCTGAGCAATTAACCTTATTGGTTAACCACAGTTCTGTCCCACCTTATGCCCACCTTAGGAATTCCCATTCTTCCCCACCTTGGACCCATGTACTCTATAAAAAGTCCCTAAAATAACACAGTCTTTGGCAACCCACTCCGGACCCCTTCTGTCTCTTTGACAGAAGCTTTCTTTCTTTTTTTTTTTGCAGCATCGGGGATTGAACTCACGACCTTGCGCTTGCCGGGCAGGCGCTTAGACCACTGAGCTAGATCCCCAGCCCTGGTGTTTTTGAGACAGGGTCTCACTATGCCATTCAGGCTGGCCTTGAGCTCACTTTGTAGCTCAGGCTGGTCTCGAACTCACAACGATCCGCCTGTCTCAGCCTCCCGAGTGCTGGGATTACAGGCGTGAGCCACCACGCCCAGCTCAGAAGCTTTCTTTCTTTCTCCCAATAAATATATTCTGCTCTTAACCTCCATTATTCCTAAAATTCTTTGATTTTAGAGAACACAAACTCATACCAGACATAGTGGGTTAGAAGTTTCATTCCCCTGTATCAGTAGTAGTAGTAGTACATGATTTATATTTCTTTGCTTATTTTCTTTAGTTAAATAATATTTACTTAACTTATACTTCTACCTAAAATAGAGATCATCACTGCTTGACTTTGGAGAAGTCTAATTCACACATGATTAACTGGTATGGTTTCATAAGAGATGCCTTTTGAGAAACTGTAATGGGAGAATTTCTGGAAAATTGTTAATAATGATTAAAAATGCTCTGTATTTCCTGATGTGGTAGGACATGTCTTTAATCTCAAAGCTTGGGAGGTTGAGGAAAGAGAATCACTACAGTTTCAAAGCCAGCCTGGGTATGTAGTTGGTTCAAAATCAGCCTGAACTATATAGAAAGGCTCTGTCTCAAAAACAAAAAAGTTCTATATTGTAAAACTTTTACGGAATATTTTGAGTGAACATTCTAGGTTATATTTTTGTCTAAAACTTTAAAGTTTGGTCATAACTCTGGACACTATTCAGGATCAATATACACTATATGTCATGGAATTTATTAAGAATATAAACAGCTCAGCTATTTTTATATGAGAAAAAAATTAAATAGTAATTTTTATGTAGGAATCTAAGTGCATGAACCATCTGAGAGATACTAAGGAAAATTAAAATAAAAGCTTTAATAACACATATAAACTTGACTGCAAATGAAGAAGCAATGAATGAGTATAATGCTGTCCACATGCTCCCATATTTTGGTCCTTCAACCACAACTTAGACAAACTGCATGGTCAACTTATTTCTCTGCAAATCATGACAACAGGCAAGGTCAGCAAGATTCTTTCATAAGTCATTCATCACCTACTGTAGTTGTCTATTAACCTATTCTTTCATAGTCCATTTTACTCACATACAATTTGGAAATTATTAGGCATTTCATCATTCCAATTATATTACCATCTAAAAGAGTCACATTTTCCTGATTTTTATCTCCTTTTATCTCTGACCATTGGAGAATTTGTTCTATTCTAGATCATAATGTATGGAACCCATTCCATGAATTCTCATTTAGTTTTTACTAAATATGTTTTTGTTAACATTTTCCTACTTTTTTCTACTGATTTAAAATTTGCATAAATGAAATGCTGAGGTTTTAAATGTGTCATTCTGTAAGTTTTAACAAAACGTATATGCTTATGTAAAAAAGATACCAATCAGAATATATTTTCTCTCTCCAGAAAATTTCCTCATGTCCTTTAAAGTCAGTTCCATGCATGATACCCAAATATCCATTTACTGTGATTGTTCATTTTTCTCTTTTAAAGTTGTGCCTCTGTTTTTGTCTTTCAAAAGTTAGTACAATTGTCTTACATATTTTCTATATTCTTTGACCTATTAGTCTGGTTTCCACTTTGTACACACAATAATTAATTTTATAAGGTATTAAAAGTAAATAAATGTGGTGCTGGGAAAATAAAAAGGAGGAGCAATGGAGAAAAAGAAGGTAATTAAAATGTATTATGTACATCAACCCTACAGTGAGTGTAACTATAATGTACTGCAAACATGTACTAATAAAAGTAAAAAAAAAAAAAAATGAAGACACAATGCCAAGAATGATGGGATAAATGCTTTCAAAATGAGGGGGAGTTTTCAATATTTTAAGGAGGATTACTGGCAGTGTGTCTTTCACTGTAAGAAAATTTTTATTTAGACATTTGAAAAATAAAGTGTCTGTTACACAGAAAAATACAAAAAACAAAACAAAACAAAAAAGAGTTTTATTACAAGAAGTCAAGGGATGAATCTCTTTGTAGTTATCCTAATCGGAGTGTATTGAGTGCCTTGGATGTAAAGATCAAAACTTTCATCTAATTTGGAAAGCTTCTGGCCATTGCATCTTCGACTGTTGTTTCTCACTTATTAATCTCTCATTTTCCTCCTAATATTTCCATTATGCATAGGGTGATGTCCTCAATGATATTACACAGGTTGCTGAAGCTCCATTCAGACATGATTCTCTTTTGTTTGTTTTAGATAGGATAATATCTAGTGAACTGTATCTGGGCTCAATGATAATTTTTTTCAAGTAAAACATGCTATTGATACATTCTATAGAATTTTTATTTCAGTTATGCATGTTTTGCTCCAGAATTTTCCTTTTTAAAATATAATTACAAACTTTCTCTATCTGATGATCCCTTAATATCCTATTTCCCTTTAGTCATTTTCTTTATGAGCTTGAGTGTGATTGTAGTACACAATCATGATGGTCATTTGGTAGACATGATACATGCACATAATATACCTTGATCTTCTTCAATACTTTCATCCCCCTCTTCCTTTATTTCCCCCTCTTCTTGAAACTCTTCTCCATCTACATGAATCTACTTTCTGGTTTCCTATCATCTCTCTTTCTTTCAATTATTAATTTACTTACATTTTCAGTTAATTATATAATAGAAAACATATGATATTTAACTTTATATGTTGGATTAATTGGCTAATTTCACATAGAATGATGGTGATATGCATATATATATACACACACATTTTTGTATATTTTGTCATATCTCACAACTCTTTACAATACGTTGAAGTTTTTCATATTACGTTGCAGTAACTCTAGTTACTATTTCTCGCATGTATTTTTTCTTTTTTGGTTTATCTTTTATTTTTAGCTTTCTTTTATTAATCATCTGACTGCAGAAATGTATTATTTGTCTCTCTAGTGTGATTTCATACTGGTAATGTGTGTCCAGTGATATCTATGCATGCTTCCTTTGCTGTAGATTATTTTTTAATGTTTTCGTTTTAAATCCCGGGTCACACCAGGCCTGCATAAGTCAATGATCTGCTTATAATTTGTCATATTTTGAACTTTATCCTCTATAAGAAAGGTTTCTGCTTTTTCTCTTTGGATCAATGTATGGGTTCCAACTTCCATGAGTTTAAAAGTCCGCACCAACTTCTACTTTCTCCTTTCACAAAGTCAGCTAGCTGTATGAGTGGATAGGTTACACCCTCACCAGTCTTGCATGAGAATGCTCATAGTTTTTTAAAAAATTGATACTATATGTTTGGAATACATCATAGTTTCATTTGCTTAGTATTGGTGCATATATACAGCATCTTGATGATTTTCAATCCTTTTACCCACCCTCCTTCCTTAACTTGAACCTCCCACCCATATCCAAGTCTACCTGTTTCTTATGTCTCTCTTTTGCTTTACTCTATTTATTTATTCATTCATTTATTAATGTTTCAAATTTCTCATAAAGAAACCATGTGTAATATCTAACATTCTCTTTGTGACTTATTATACTTAATATTGTGATCTCAAGTTCCACCCATTTTTGTACAAATGACATGACTGCATTTTTTTAATGACTGAATAATTTCCTGCTGTATAAATACATCACATTTGCTTTATCCATTTATCTGCCGATGGTCATCTAGGCTACTTCCAGAGTTCAGCTCTTGTAAATTATGCTGCAAGTATGTTTATACATTCAGTCATGAATAGAGCTATGAGTATTACTAGAAAAGCATATCAAAGGTCACTTTGACTTTCTTGTGTCTTGCATCTTCTTAATTTCTGGTTTGTCTATTGCTTATACCGAGCATTATTAAAAATTTAAACTGGCTGCAGGATTTGCCTTCTTTAATTGTTCGTACTGAGATATATTTTTAAGCAACACATCTGATTATGTCTCTTTTGGTGTTGTTGTTTACTTTTCTTGTTTTATTCAACCTTACATCTGCCCCTCTGGCAGGGAAGCTGTGCTCTTGTCTCCTGGCCCTACTGTGACAGAACTCATGATTAGTGTTGCTGGATTCCAGTCTAAAACATCACTTACTCTCATTATTCTTGTGAAGGGTTAGTAGTATGAAAATTCTCAAACTTCTTACATATCATTGGCCAAGTTTCAGAGTTCTAAATTGTTGCTTTCATCCTCTTTTATCATTGCATAGAAAAGATTATAATATAAATCTCACTCAAGAATTCAGAAAGTCCATCCTCTACTAGTGCTATTGTGAAGAGTTTTCTCCTAAGGTCTTACATCATGTCATTTGGATATTTCAGTGGTACAAACTATAAGCTGTAAAAATATCTACTGATTTTTCCATTGGCAAACAGTTTAAACTTAAAGAGTAGTATCCTGCTTTATTTGAATACCGTGAGAACTAAAATCAAGTTGAAGGAGATCTGGAATTATGCACATGTCTAATAACGATGTTGTCTTAATCAAAGAGAGTAGTGGCTTCAATTATTCTGGTGACAGCAAGAAATCAGAGATCTGACATTAAGAATTCCTCATTTTAAATCTGAACAACTGGAAAGAGAGGTTTTTTTTAAGCCCTTTTAACAGGCACATCGCTGCATTCAAATTAGATTCAACAGGAATATGTTATTGTTTGTGGTTCATATTTTAATCTATGTCTTGATAATTTTCTGACAAAAATCAGATTTTCAAAGGAAACTTTTCTACAGAGTGTATATTGAACATAAATCTGCCACCTTCATGATTATCTGTATTTATTGCTGATTAATAAATTGGTATCTGGATTATCGATACTTTTGTGTTTTTAATATGAATTTGTCTCTTGGAACTTCTACTATTAACTACTAAAATAAAGTTTCAGTGTATGCAGTACATAAATTTTAATGGCTGTCCATTTTGGGGAGCAGCCTCTTGAGTGTAGTCTATATGTAAAGTTTCAGGTTGGGAGCATAGTGCAGTGTTAGAATATACATTTCAACTGTGTGAGTTCCTAGGATTAATATGAACACCAAAAATTAAATGAAATAAATTAAGTTTTAACAAGGAAAAATGCACATGAATACGTACTCTGGACTGGAAAATGATCCTTTGTTCTCTAGAAAGTTGTGTTACATTCTTGGGCCAGTTTTAATGCACTACCTACCATAAATTCACAACTTAAAATGACAAAAATTCTCTTGCAGATCTAGGAGTTAAATACATGAAGTAAAGCTCTTTCAGAACACTGTACAGGTGAGTAATTTTCATGTATTTCTTTAAGCTTTAGGTGCTAGCAATCTGTCTTGGTTACTTTTCTCTTGTTGCTGGGACAAAACACCTGACACCCAAAGTGAAGCAATGAAAGGTTTATTTAGCTTACAGTTTCTGGAGATTTCAGTCCATAATCAGTTGGCTTCAAGGCAGGATGGTGTGGCTGGGGGGAGGCAGCCGGTCACGGGGCTGCAAGCCACAAGAGTTAACCGCACAAAAGAGGGGAAAAAAAGCCCCCATTTCAAACTTACATTGTATGTTGACTCCACCCCTGAGCAGGTGCAGAACTCACACCTCCAATCCCAGCACTAGACAATGAGTCAATCACAAATGCTAGATTCAGTCATTTCCATGACTACATGAGGCTTGGGGGGGCCATCTATATACAAACCATAACACAATCCTTGATGTTCCTAGCTTATAGATGGAACATTTACAGCTCCCTATCTCATGTTTTCACTATGGGTTTGTTGCTTTTTTCTTTCCTTCTTGTAGAGACCCAAGTCATGTTAGATTGCAGGTCCATCCTATTGCAGACTAAATACATTATTGCTTTCATCATGATTATACCTAAATCTAAATTAAACTCTAAATGCAATCATCTTGATACTGTATGGGTTAGGATTTCTATGGATCTTGTTAGATTACAAAATTCGACCCTTAAGAGCAGCTGTTTTCTATTGTTAAGCATTTAGAAAAGTGGCAGTGGGGAGAAGAAAAGACACAAAATCTCTGACAAATTTTGATAATTACGCTGTCCTTATGACCAGTGCCTATTTTTGAGGATTTTTAAATATTTACAGGGTTTTTTTCTTTATGATCCCTCAGGTTTCAAATTAGAAAACCCTGGTAACCAATACCAGTGAGAATTTAATATTATTTTGGAAAATGTCATATTTTCCTTTCTTTGTTATGCCATTGGATACTCATGTGAATTATTCAGTAAACATAAGTTGCCTTTTAAAGATAAAATGACTGTTTTCTCCATTAAATATTTGAGTTCTACACAAACTAGATTATAAAGTTTAAGTTGATTTTCCAAATCCATTAGCAAGCAATAATTTCATTTTTAACAAAAATAAACCAATATAATAGACAATAAAATCATTCTGTGTATGGATATGTGTGACTATTTTTCCCTTCAATAAGCTGATTATTTATAAAAAGAAAAGAATGCTTATTTTGAAATAATGGGACCTTATATAAAATAGAATACTTCACAAACAATTAGAATAAAGATGATCACTATATAGCTGACTACTTGTTTTACCAGGTAATTTAATCTTTTCAGATTTTAAGGTAAAAAAAAATTAGTTTCTTCCTTTGGATCAATAGACAATTCTTAATTCTTCATTTGTACTTATGTCATATACTATTCTCATAGTTACCCTTTTTACATAAGTATGTAATGTCATTTAGAGTATAAATGTGTTTCATTAAGCATATTGATTTGTTGGTAATAATGATGTATTAGTGGATAATTGTAACTATGGGTCCAATACTAAATTTATATTGATGAATTTAACATGGCAATTTAAAACAGTATTTGGTTACTCATAGTATTTTTTTGTCCATGAAACACTGATTTTTTAAATGAAGTTTTAAATTTTCCTAGGTATTCTTATTTTTCACTCTTAATCTAATAATGTGTTTTTTTCATTATGCTTATAGTAATTACATTATTTTCCTAGGTGAAAAATCATTGTCTAATTCTTGTTAATATTTAGATATCTACACAGCAATTTACACATTGATTTAATTGCTTTCTTTGGTACCATGTCAAATTGTAGCATTTTTCTGAAGTAGTTTACTTAACAAAAAAGGTATAATGAACTAAATGTTACAAGTGAGTAAATTATCTAGTAAGTTATAAAGTAGTGGTGCTATGGAAAGAATGAAAGCAACAAATATAACAGAGATGATGAAGAGCACTTTTACAGAGTAATTGGGAAAATACTGGGTATTTTTAAATAAGACAGTTGCTGAGCAGGTAAGATTTGAGAAAAGATTGAAGGAGGTGAGAGAGTTAACCAAGAGGTCAAAGTGTGTTACAAGTAGATGATAAAAAGCCTCAAAGTCAAGATACTGTCCAGTGTCTTCTAGGAACAATGAAGAGATAACACTTATTGAAGTGGAATAAAACACCAGGAAAGATGTAAAGGGACAAATATTGAGACAAGAGATAGGAAACCAGCTCAGGAAGGGATTTTTTTGTTTGTTTGTTTGTTTGTTTGTTCATTTTTTGATACCAGGTATTGAACTCATAACCTCGTGCTTACCAAGCAGGTGCTTGTGCCTCTGTTAAACCCCTAACCCTCAAGAAGAAATTTTTAGGCAGTATTTAGATAATTGGCAGTACTCAAAGTTATGCAAGATTAGTGCAATTGAACTGAATCAAGTTATTATTATAAAAGGATTACTTAATCTTCAGTATTAAGGGCAAACTTTCTGAACAGAAAAAGAAAATAACTCAGCTTTATAATCCAAAATTAGAGACTGTAGGGTGTGGATCATGGTGTTAGTAGTGGTGGTAATGAAAATTCTTCTTATAGATATATTATAAATGTAAAACAAATTATTTTTCTGCACTCTTTTGGATTTTAATTGTTAGTACAAACAAGAAGATTCCTGAAATGACCAAAAACTGATGGAGTGACATGCAGCTGAGAGCAGTTAAGATTCAGAGAAACTAAGAAAAAAATAAGAATTTAATTTTGATCATGTTGTGTTTGTTATTATCATTATTCAGATGTATATTTCAGTCTGGAATCTGGAAAAGGATAAAGGCAGATGCTTATATTTTGGATTTGTTTGCACGAAGTAATTTTTTAAAAATATATGGTGCACAGTGTATTAATTATTGCTAATCTCTAATTATTTTGTTATAAAATTTTTTATTTATCATAGAAGAGTGTTTCTTATATTTTCTTTATTAATATCTACTTGCACTACACTAAAATAAAAAAATAAATAAAATAAACTATTGGGTAAAAAGAGATCACCAAAAAAAATTTATATGAAGGTGGAGCAAACAAGTGTGCTGTGGAACGCATCAGTGTTAGCACTGATCCGATCATGGAATAAAAGATGAAGCAACAAGAGAGTCACCAGTGTAGAAGAGAAGGAGAGATCCAGAAAGCCCTGTAAAGAAAATGTTTCAAGAAGGGCAGGAGTGGTTTACCATTCTGAATGCTAAGAAATGGTTACATTAACGAGGATTTGGGCTAGGGAGCTTTCCCTGTCGTTTGGTAATGTATATAAAGAAGATGCAGATCATGAATCTTAATTCTTTAATGAGAGGTCTTTGGAAAATGCATATCGAAAACTCATAACTTTGTATCTTCTTTACAGTCTCAAAGGAGATTTCGAATGGTATATTTTGCAAGACAGTTTGAAATCACACACAGGCAAACATACACAGAGAGAAAGAGAGAGAGAGAGAGAGGGAGAGGGAAAATATTTCTGCTGTGAAGATATTACCTAAACTCCTCAAAAACAGATAAATTATTCACCTGAAACAGATTGGTTAACCCAAAAACTGTCCTCTCTGGTGTTAGGACATGTCCTAGTTTCTGAAGTTAAACTGATGAGCAAAATTGACAATCTTTCACTCACTTCAAGGAGTATACAAAGTGAGAAGGTATATGTGAAGCAAATATTAACACAAATTAAGAAGCAAATATTAACAAATATTAAAAATTTTCCTAAATGTGTAATGCTCTATACATACTTGCAAAGATTGGACTACAAGGCAATATGAAAATGAAACTAGCAACACAAAATAATCCATCCAAAAACTATTGAATAATAGCAGTAAACTCAGCCGGGTGTGGTGGCTCACGCCTGTAATCCTAGCATTCGGGAGGCTGAGACAGGCGGATCATTGTGAGTTCGAGACCAGCCTGGGCTACAAAGTGAGCTCAAGGCCAGCCTGAATGGCATAGTGAGACCCTGTCTCAAAAACACCAGGGCTGGGGATCTAGCTCAGCGGCCTAACTGCCTGCCTGGCAAGCACAAGGTCGTGAGTTCAATCTCCGGTGCCACAAAAAAAAAAAAAAAAAAAAGCAGTAAACTTTTAAATCAGGCATAATTAGCCTCAAAATTATGGAAAAGTTTCAATGATCTGAGTCTGAAATTGCACACTATATTTTTCAAGTGCATAAATAAGCAATTTTTCCCAGGTGATTAGGTGGTTAGCTATCATGTATTGTGAAACAATCCTCTAACCCCAAAAGGTTATAAAAATACTGTAGATGAATGCTAAAATGCTGTTTCAAACATTCTGCAGTTTCTAAATAGCCAGATGTTTGGAAGTATGAGAACACATGTATGGATGATTGACTAAATTTTGGTATCATATGGATGTTTTGACAGCAAGTACTTTGTGTAAAAATGCAAATTAGCTCATTAGTTTGGAGATAAAGCAATTAATGTTGGAATATGACCAAATATTCAAATTCAAAGGACGGAAGGCATATGAAATTTTTTCATAAGTGAAGTAGATAAATTTTGCTTAAGATTTTGTAAAGAATATAAACCCATTGAATGAGTTTGTGAAATTTATATAAATACTCACTTTTACCAAACTTTGTTGTATCTTACAATAAGCACAGAAATATGCATTAATACTGTGATCAGATTACTTCACGTTTAGATGAATGAAACTGTATAATGATTATTAAAATTTCTAAAGGAGTAACAGAGATGAAAAGTACTTGGAGCTCTGTGTCATTCTTTGGCTTTCATCCCCTCGCTATTTTCCAGTTAGAAAAAGGATGCCTTTGTTGATTTATTTATCCTTAAGCAGTTTGTTACATGCCTGTTATAGGCATGTCATTGTGATAGAAAGGAAAATAAAAGCAAAGAGAGGTAGTTGATGGCTTTGAGTTCCTTTGTGATATTAATAGTTGGAAAATACCTGTTGATTATTTTTGAATGTTATAATTTACATGGAATTTTTGTCTTTAGAAAAAGGTGGCACAGAATAACTAAATCATGCTAAATGTCTCTTGTTTATTAACTGTCTCAGAGATTTTTAAAGTTCCAGGTGCTCCTATATTTTCTTCAACAGTATATATGTCTTTATGAATGAAATTTTAAAGAAGATTTTCTATATAACCACTTTACTATTTTTGTTGTTTGTATTTTTCAGGTTAATATTTTCAGAAGAAATCACAAAGAAGGGGCTGGTTCCACAGAAGTAATGTGGCTGGATTTTACCAAAAGGACATCAGCCTGTTCATTTTTCTCCAAAACCATTCATTAGGCTGGGCATGGTGGTGCATGCTTCCCAGAACATGGGAAGGTAAGGCAGGAGGATTGTGGTGAGTTCAAGGCCAGCCTGAACAACATAGTGAGACTCTGTCTCAAAAAAATTCATTAGTAATAAGTGACAATACAGATTCTTCATTGATTAGGTTTTAAAAGGTATATTTATTTAACTATAGTATTTATTCAATAAAAAAATAAAAAATTACACATCTAATTTTGTCTTTACTTTTAGTAACTGTTGATTTAAAGGTTAGTTCTGAGGTCATACTCTTTATTTTTTCTCTTTTGACGCTGGCATGAGGCTTTACTTGCCCTCAGGATTAATTTCCCCAATAATTTCCCACACAACTCTCAGCTAATATTTAAGATAAATTTCACAATTTATAGAAAGCTATTTAAAAATTTCTACTATTCTCTCTTCTCAATGGAAAAACTATTTGAAAACATCTCACAGGTAATTTTCAAGCACAATGGTCTATAATTGAATAAAAACATTTAGGTTTAATATATTCCTCATGTTTTAATATTCAAAACTTGATTAGCCCTTTCATCTTATTCAGGTAAAAACATAAAAACTTCGCTGCTTAAATTCTTTTTTTCTGTGTAAGAAATGACATGCATGGCCAGTTTTTTATCTGATTGAATCAATTTTATTTATCTAAAATTTTTGTACATTTCAAGAATTCAGATTGAAATATAATTTAAAGAAATATTAAATACTTGTGTCTTAAGTATGCAGTTCACAAGCAATTCAATCATTTTGTCAGTTCACTAGTAGAATTATGTTTAAAGTTTAATTAACTAAATCTTGAATGTTTGATTTTTATACTACTGAGAGTTTCTGGAATCCAACAATAAACTCAGAAGGAAACAGCTGAGGACAAAGAGGGCAAGAAACACAGTTTTAAAAAGATTCATACAGAAGATTCTGGATCTGGACTACTGTATTTTTCTTGATTATAAATCTGGAACAATTTTAGTTTTGTCTGTCATCTCACAGTTTTGTGAGGAGACTTGATTGCTAATGTAATTATAAATGATGTTATAATAAATTTTTCAAAACTATGTGAAGAATCCACCACATTTTGGAAAGTGACAATAGACACTAGTCTCATTATTTATGTATTTTACTTCCCAAAAACAAATTTTTCAGGCTTATAGTAAATAATTGCAATTTTATATTCATGACATTATGCCAAATATATCATGTAGATCACTATTATAGATAAAAATTTGTAGAGAAAAATTTTTGCTAAAAACTGTTTTAGCTCTCTGCATTCAGTTCTCAGGTTGCAAATTATCCTTTGATACAATAAGACTTAAACATTTTGGTTGTTTTTGACATTCCGTGTAATCATTTTGTACCGGAAGGAAAAATTCACATGTCATTTTCCAATACTAAAATTAAAACCTAAAAGTACTATACATGAACTGTTTCATAAATTACCAACATATTTTTACTTTGCAACTGATAACAGTAAAACCTGTAATGTGGCTGTTTATGGCAATAGGTCAACTTCCCTGGTTCAAGGCAAAGCACGCAGAGCAGTATAGCTCACTCTCGAGTGTGTCTGGGTGATCAAGGAGGTGTAATAGTGCCTCTTGTGCATTTGGGTCCCCAGCCTTTCCCCTCTGGGACTGCTTCCTGCTCTGCTTACCAGGTGCCGTGAAATAAGAAGCTTTCATTCACTGGGCTCATCTTCTCGGATGTTTCTGCCTGGAGCTGCCCATCATGTACTGAATCTCTTGAAAGTGTGAGCTAAATTAAGACTTTCCTTCTTTAAATTGCAGGTGTCAGGTATTGTGTCTCAGTGACAAGGAAACTCATTACCACATGCTGCAATCATGAAGACATCTTCAGACTAAAATGCTAACTTCTTGGAGAAAAATAGGCAAATATCATAATACATCTAAGTTTGTATTGTCAGCCTATTAAGATATCGATTCTTTACTCTGTAGTTTGTAAGGGTTACAGTGGAGAAAAGATACTGAGTGTCACAGAAAATAGCATAAATAGGCTACATTTACTTGCAAATTGAGGGAGAAAAATAACTCCAATAATTTTGACTGTATGTGGAAATACTAAGTTTTTTTGTTATTTAAAAAGAGTTAATTTCTATTTCTACTGGATGCATGGTACACAAAATGTTACTAAATATCAACTCTAAGCTGACTAATATTTGTTTATTTTTCTTAAAGTTGCATTTTGTATATCTGAGTTTCTATACAGATAGTAAAATATCATTTAAAGATTAGAGGTGATAAGTCTTTCTCTTGATTCTAACGAGAACCTGTGTGTGTGTGTGTGTGTGTGTGTGTGTGTGTGTGTGTGTGTGTATGATCTATGTTCTTTTATGTAATAAGTTACTTTGATGCGGCAACAGGGGAGGAGGTGGGGGAGGCTCAGGAAAACAAGATTTATTATACTCACAGTTCCTAGAAACCAGACACTAAGCATGCCATTCATGGCCACATGGGGAAGGGAAAAATCTATGCCCTATCCCATATGGAAATTTCTGCAGTACAGAAAATATTTAAATGAGTAAATATTTTAGAATAATTCCAGGGGGCTTTAGTTATATAGGCATTCTGTGGTTGCCTGGCACCTGGCTCTGAGATGAGCAGGAAGAGGAATATTGTTTCCTGAGTCCTAAGAGTTAGATGGAGCAGGAATTGTCTAGAAGATTTGTCTATCTGCTCAGAATCTTTATCTACATCTAAATATTGGCTAATCTCACCCCAAAAAGTTTAAAACATATAAAAATACTATTCAGAAAATTATAAATCTATAAACAGTAACATGCATGATATTTAAAAATTCTTAGAATGAACCCATATGCATTGTTCCTAAAACATGGGAAAAGAAAGGTTCGAAAGTCTCTTTTTTTTTTCTAAAATAGCAAATTTATTCCCAACAGCAATAGTTCAAAATAAAGACTTTTTGATGAATGTAAATAAAATATAGGAGAAAATAATATGGCAGAAATAAGTGTTAGTTTTTTTTTTTTTTTTTTTTTTTTCGGCACCAGGGATTGAACTCATGACCTTGCACTTGCCAGGCAGCACTCAGGCCACTGAGCTAGATCCCCGACCCAAGGTGTAAATATTTACTTTACAAATATTTGAAGTTCAATTGTAAAATTTGGCTGATATTTTCTGCAATATTTATAAGTTTATCTAACATTGTATAGTCATAGACTTAAAATTTAAAAATGTGGAATACGACTTAGCATTTATGAAAAAAGGATTTTGAATAAGGTATGTATTCTTTTAACTGTTAAATTACCTCAAACTGGGGAAATTTCTACTGAACAAAATACAGTTTTCTTTGTTTTCAAGAACAATTAATTCAATTTTTTGAATTCTATTTTTAACAAAAAATAAAAATAGCATCAAGAGAAACTATTTGACCAACTAAATGCCAATAAATTGGAAAAGCTAATATAAATAGATAAACTACTGAATACATACCATCTACTAGCTTCTGCATTCAGCAATGAAACAATTCTGAGTGAAAACACAACTTTAGAATCGGAGAAACTGTGAAGTATGCGTTTGACCTGAGGTTAACATCCAGAATACATAAGGAATTCAATAGCATCCATGTTATAAATTTATGCAGCATGTTATTCTAGTGGATATGACAGGTAATTATAACACAATGCTAAGTATTTGTGCAACAAAACATATCTAAACACAGAAAAAGTAATAGCAAAAATGAGGTGTAAATGATGGAACATGATACACCTCTGAAGTGCACTTACCAGGTACGGAACTTGCAGTACTGGAAGTTGCTCTCAGTGAGTCCATGAATGGAAGAAGACTGACGTGATGTTCCAGGACTCGACTGCATAATCCTGTAGACTTCACAAACACTGTGTGGCAGGACTACAATAAACACATACAAGGAACTCTTTTTACTTCAGTAATAAATTGTATTTGTTTTTACTTTATAAACTTTTAAAACAACCAAGTTAGCCTAAAGCACACATTGTGCAGTTGTGCACAAAGGTTTTCATGTCTTGTTTCTAGAAACTTTATTTTCTATTTTTATTTCTACTTTTAACCTTTTTGTTAAAAACTAAAGACGTATACTAGGAAAGACATAAACAGGGTGAAAGTTGTAAGTCTCACATCACTGCCTTTCACTTCATGCATTGTCCCACCGGAAGATCTTCAGGGCCTGTGACACACATGAAAATGTCATCTTCTATGATAAAAATCTCTTCTGGAAAATGGAAGGACTGCCTGAGGCTGTTTCATAATTTTTATAAGTAGAAGAAGTATGCTCATAAAACACAATAAAAAGCATAGGATAACAAATACATGAGCTATTTATTATCATTTTCAAGTATTACACATTGTACATAATTTCATGTGCTACATTTTTATAAAACTAACAGCACAGGTTTGTATACACTTGCACCACTACACAGTTACACACAATTCTGTTACAGTAAGACAACTACGATGTCACCAGAGTATAGAAATTTTTCAAATTACTATGTGTGGTTCAGGATAGATTAAAATGTCATTACATTAAGCACAATGTCACTCGATATAGTGCATTTTCTTTATGCAGTCATCCACTGGTTGGCATTTAGTTTGTTTCTTTATGTTTGTTTGTTTGTTTTTGACAGCATTTCACATGTAGTTCAGGCTGGTTTGAACTCACTTCGTAGCTTCGTAGCTTCGTAGCCCAAGCTGGCCTCAAACTCGTAGTGATCCTCCTGCCTCAGCTTCTCATGTTCTGAGATTACAGGCATGCACCACCACGTCTGGCCACTGATTTCTGATTTTTATCTTGCTGAAGTGAATATAGAACTGTAGGTATCTTTCTGACAGATTGAACTCATCTCCCTAGGATATATATATGACCTAGGGAGAGAGGGAGATAGAGAGATGGAATGGTGGAATCATATGAATTCTCTTCATATTTTGTGAAATCTCCTTACTACTTTCCATAATGACTGTGTTAATTCATATTTCTACAGTATATCGGTTCTAATTTCATTTTTTTTTTTGCCAACAATGACTATCTTTCATCTTTTTGATAAAAACTATTCTAAGAAGTTGGGAAAATATCATATTGTATCTTTGATTTGCATTTTCTTGATGATTAGTTATGATAAAGAATTTTCAATTTGTCTGTTGGTCATTTTTCTATCTTCTGTTGAGAAATATCTCTTCAAGTTTTCTTTTCCTGGATTTGTTAGTTTGTTTTATATATATATATATATATATATATATATATATATATATATAGTTAAATATGTATATATTAACCTTCTATCAAATGTATCATTACCAAACATTTTACCCTAATCTGCGGATTTTCTCTTCATTCTATTGTTTCTTTGGTTACTTATAATTTTTGTTTTTTAATTTCAATGTAATGTCATTTGTTTATTTTTACTTTTAATACTACTTGTTATGGATTAAAAACTGGTGGTCAACTTGGCACCAGCTGAATTAAATCAGCATGGTGCTGCATTTAGACAATGCACCTGAGGAAGGTTACCAGCATAAAAGGAGACATGGAGGGGAAGAGCAGTGGCATTGTGGGTTCTCCTACATGCCGCTGTTTAGAGCCATTGGTTTTCCTGGAGGAGCTTGTCAGGCTGGCCCCCCCAATATGACTTTGGCAATTATCATCGGAGGAGCTCAGGACCTTGTCGCTGAGAGTGGCTGCAGTTCACTTTGGGGAGCTCTGGTCTTTATATTGAGCATCGCTTCCTGGCTCCGGTGGGGAAGATGGTTGCTGTTTAAACTCCAGGAGAAGTTGTCACACTGGCTTCCTGGCATGTACTTGACTGTTCTCATCGTTGGAGGAACGTGGGACCTCATTGTCGATGAGGATGGCTGTGGTACTTTTTGGGGAGCCCTGGTTCTTATTTGAGTGTTGCTTCTTGGCTCCACTGTAGAACCCTCAACCTACTAGCACAGATCCTTCATCCTGCTGGCATAGACTTTCTAGCTTCCACTGCTGGCCTATGGGTCTTTACAGTATAGACTTTGGTGTTGTGGACAGATTTCCTGCACTTTCTTGTGTTTAGCACTGGGTAACCATCATAAATAATATTATAAATTCTGTGTCCTGATTGTAATGTTTCTCCCCGCAACCCCTGACTATAACACTACTTTTAGAGTTACATTAAAAAATTATTTGCCCAAACAAAAGTTGTAGAACGTTTGGATGTATTTTCTTGAGGTAATTTTAATTTCACTTCTTATGTTAGTCTTTAATCTTCTTTAAGATGATTTTTATGTGTAACTAAATTTACATCTAAAAGTTTGTGTGAGTTTTATGCTTAATTTCAAAGCATTCTGCCAAATATGGTAAAACACTTCATTGAAGAAATACAAGCTGGGCCTGGTGGCTCACGCCTGTAATCCCAGCACTCAGGAGGCTGAGACAGGAGGATTGTTGTGAGTTCGAGACCAGCCTGGGCTACAAAGTGAGCACAAGGCCAGTCTGGATGGCATAGTGAGACCCTGTCTCAAAAAGACAAGGGCTGGGGATTTAGTTCAGTGGCCTAAGTACCTGCCTGGTAAGTGTGAGGTTGTGAGTTTGATCCCTGGTACCACAGGGGGGAAAAAAAATACAAATACTGCTCTGTATTGTACCTGAAAATTCAAAGCCACTTTATACCTGCTTCTTCAAAATATTTTTTACTTCAAAGAAATCCCTTGCTTAGTATTTTATTAGAAGAAATTTATTTCATAATTTTTATCTTTTTAGAAATTTATCCTTTGAAATCTAAGTAGTTCTACAATACCATACATTTTGCAACTTTCCTGAAATAGAAAAATGTAAGGGAAGTGAAACAATTGTCAAAACAACAGCAAAAACCTGTAGAATTTTATTATACTTTGAAGAAACATCCAGGTTTATATTTTTAAGGCTCTATTAATTATTAAATGTGCTCTTAAATTTTAAATAATCAAAATAACTTGAATTTGAAAATACATATTTGATTTTTTAATGAAATAAAGTAAATTTTAATACACATTAGTGATGACTTTACTGTTTAAAAATTTATAAGTGATTTCAATAGTCATTCTGCATGAGGTACATTTACTGATGAAATGTTTCAATTGCTCAAAGAAATGAGTAGCATAACCGGAAGTCAAAAATGATAATCAGAGACAAATACAAAATCTTTACGTGATTGTATAACTACTCTTATTTTTAGATAGGTAAACTGAATGTTTGGTAGAATAAATACTGCCAAAGGTAAAGAGTGTGTTGATCTTTATATGCAACAATGAGAATG